>PVIR01046280.1:0-10330 GCA_004026965.1 Petromus typicus
CACGGGCAAAGCAAGCAGCAGGGCACAAAGAGAACATGTTGTAAAGATAGGCAAAGAGGCAGTGCAATGAGCCGGCCTGTGCCTCCCGTGGTGCCACTGGGCTCCTGTGGTCACCACAACATCTTTCCAAAGCGATGCCTAGAAAGCCATGACTCATGTGGCCGGCCTCTCCAGGGCGAGGCTGAGAAACCAGATGTTATGTCCTTGGAGCCTCACCTCTCTGCCTGCCAGGCAGGGGCCTCTTTGAGGAGGGAAGGAGTGGCCACTGGTTTCCTTAGCAGGAGAGGGCAGAGAGACCTGGAGCAGTTACAAACAAGGTCTTCATCCCACCAAATAAATACAAACGATGTAGCCTGATAGTTTTTGAGGAGGACACGGTGTGACCCAGAGCCATTGTTTAATCTCTGAATTTCAGGGCTTTGATTTCACTTGTGTGCTGAGTCCTGCCCTGTGGGTCATGATGGGTGAATGGGTGACAGGAGAAGAGTGAAGCACCTGCTTGGACCAGGTGGCCCTGTGGATGCCTTGGTGCCCTGGACTATAGCTGTGCACAGTTCAGGGGCTGTGACTGCCTTCGAACCCCACTGTGACCCCCAGATTCAGCTTCTCCCCGATGTTCTGGGCTCTTTCTTTGGTCTTCTGTTCCTCAAGACCCTTCAAGACAGCTGTGCATGTGTGTGTGTGCATGTGCGTGTGTACGTGTGTGCAAGCGTGAGTGCTTGTCTATAGCAGGTCTTCTCCCACTTTCCTTGAGAATGTCCTAAAGGAAGCTGCCGTTTCCTCCCTGCCTGGTTTGATGTGACAGTCCATGACTGTGCTTGAGGTGTCCAGCCCTGCCACAGGAGACTTTGGTACTCATTTTTAGAGGTATTGCTCTTGGGGGGCTGGTTGGGAAATACTGCTTCCTAGAAGAGACTCCTGCTCAAGCCAGCACCCAGATCTCCTCCAGAAGCCTTTCCTGGACCCAGGACTCTGTTTCTATCCTAACCATTTTGCTGCTCTGCTTTGTTCTGCCAGATGCTCTGGGTTCTGTCAGATGGGCTGGACCACACTCCTTCTGCCCAGGGCCCGACATCCTGCCCTAGACAGGTGTGTGAGGTGGCTGTCCTCCCCCTTTTCCCCCCGCTGCCACTGTCCTGGGATGGCTTTGGGATCAAAGGCAGAAGCAGAAGGAAAGAGGGAGGGTAAGGAAGAAGCCACGTGTCTGTCACGTGGCTGTGTTGTAAGGGTCTGGGATTCTGTCTATCAAGGATGGTCTCCTGCCTGGCTCAGAGCAAGTGCTCCCCGAAAATGTGTTAGGGTGGCTGTTGATCCAATGCTATACTCATTCTCACTGAGGTTTTGGGAGGAGGCGATGCTGGGTGTCACAAGCACTAGACAAGTGCTTTTGCATCGAGCCAGCCTGTGATTTATCCATACGCGACACCCCACAGAAGGAAACCTGCCTGACACATGGGCTCCCCTTTGCTCGGCTGATCTTGGGGTCACATAGTCAGTGCCAGAGATTAGCTGCAGGTGCTCAGCCCGGCATTACTGTGGCTCACACACGGTGCATGCTGTTCCACCTGTAGGCAGGAGCTTGGCTTTGCTGACCCTGGATTGGCAGGGCCAGTATCAACCACTGACTTGGGAGTGATGAGCAGCAGGCAGTGTTCAGGATCTGTGGCCTAGAGACCAAGTGAATGACGGTGTGCTAACTTCTAATGGCAGCCAGGGTTACCGTTTGCAGCACGCCTCGTCACCATCCTTTGAATCTCCCTTCAAGGTGAGATGGGATGAGAGTTCTCCAGGCTCCATATACGGACGAAGTGAGCGTGAGCCAGAGACATCAGAGTAGTTGTCCAAGCCCACACAGCAAAGTCAGCTCGGGGCCGAAGGTGACCTCCTCCCAGCCAGGTGGCCTCTGCTCATCACCCTGTCCACTCAATTGGTGGCTCTTGGCCGGTGAGGAAGCTGGAGGTAGTTGGGTGTGTCCCTGGTGCGGGTGGAGAGGTGACCGCCTTCCGGCACCCCGAGGAAGGATGACCCCTGCATGGTCCTGGCATTTTGGATACTTTGGAGCCTCAGGGACTCCTCGTGCTGGCCCTGGACAGGTGCTGGGAGCCACTCCGCCGGCACAAAGCTATGCCTGAGCCCTGTCTCCTGCCTGCCTGACAGCAAGGGCACAGGGAGTGGCATAATAACCATAACTTCTTATGCTTGTAGAGATTAAATACGTAATAAGTGTCCTTTCATCTCTGTGCCCCCCACCCCTGGAGGCTGGGCAGGGTGAGGGCAGTGGAGGGGCAAAGGGGCCGGAGAGGAACTAACTTTGAGTGAACGACCAGATCGCTCCTGTGCATTGTCACCCTTTAATCAGGGTGGCATCAGCGCATTTGACAGCAGAAGAAATTGAGGCTGGAGCAGGAAGAAGTGCCAGGATCCTCCTCCTAGGTGTACAGTCTGCTCTGGCTACCCATGTGGAACCTGTGTGCAGGTGCTGTTGTGTCCATTGCTGCTGAGGAGACCCAGGCTCAGAGAGGACCGAACTGTCAGGGTTATAGATGGTGCAGCCAGGAGACTGTGTAGGAAATCCCGGCTGATTCTGCTCCACAGCCGGGGGGACCCACAGGCCTGTGCTCTCTCCTTGGCCCTCACCCCTTTGCTCTGCTCAGAGTCTTCAGCAGCTGCTAAGCTCGGGGTGATGGCTGTGCCTTCAGCATCTCGGCACCGTCCCATTTCGAGCGGGCTCCCACTCAGCCCAGGCTGGACTGTCTGGGAAGGAGGGGCCTCGAGAGCCGGCTCGGGGAGGCCAAATGCCGCAGCCCTCACATCGCTTCATTCCCATCTGGTGGCGCTGGCTCGCTTCACATCGCGTTTCCCACCTAGGAGCCCAGGCACTTGGCAAGGCCTGCGGGCCCATGCTTTCTGGCCAGCACCATGCCCTGGAGCAGGCCAGGGTCTTGCTCCCCCGCAGGAGGCCACACTTCTTCTGGGCCATGTGGCTGTTATCCCAGCTGAGGGGGAGCAGGGACTCAGTGCACTTATTTCTGTGGCCTGGGAAGATGGGTGCTGAGGGGGAAGGAAAGGGTTAACTTCCCTTTGGCTGCTGTTCTTTTTGGCATCTGCAAGTCAACTTAATAAGATCTCAGCTTTCCTGTTGCCTCCCCAGTGAAACAGAAACCAGACCACAAGGGGGTCTGGAGATAGTTAACGGAGGTGCCTCCTGGTGGGCAGCAGGGCCTCTTTGGAGGCAGCATCAGGAATGACTGCTGGAAACTGCCCCACCAGCTGCCCCTGCGCCAGGGCAAGGGGAGCTGGGGGCACCCCCGAAAGTCCGATTCCAGGCAGAGGAAAAAGATGGCGGGTGCTGGGCCCACAAGCTGCCTTGGGGGTCCTTGTCTTCACATCTTTCAGTCTTGGCCCACTGCAGTTCCTGTCCCTCAGGGCTGAGGGACATAAGAGAGCTCTAGGTGTAGCGCAGGGTGTGCCAAGCTCAGGGGCTGTGAGCTGCGGTGATTTCTCCCGTGCCCCCTCCTGAGCCCTTTGTGGTTCCTGTTCTCCTCTTGGAAGAGACCACTTCCAGGGCAACTTTGGATATCTCTGGCCAGCCCCAGCTTGGTCTTCCTCTCTCTCAGCCTTAACGTCACTTCCTCCAGGAACCTGTGGGCAAATGGAGAGAGGCTGGCCTTGGGGCCCAGTTATGGGCTCCAGGTGCCCAGAACATCCCGTTTTGGACAAGTCCCTCCTCCTTCCCCTTGGCTGCCCGCACTCCACGTGTTTGCTGGTCTCTCCTGCCCACCTGTGGGCTAGGGTTACCGGTGGCTCCTTCGCCTGGGAGCTGAGGTAGAGAGTCCCACCGGTGGGAGCACCTTTGACGAACCTAGGTGGGAACGGGAATTGAGGGGTCACATCACCAGGTCACCAGGTGCCTCCTGGGAGCTATGAGCTGGACGATTTGGCCAGTCCTGTGGTTGCGATTCTCCTGCCAGGACCTCTTTGCTTTCTGTGGTGGTTTTCATTATTTTTCATTCCCAGACTATTTTGGAAGCTGGCTGCCATGAGAACAGTCTCTGGAAAGCCCCAGCCTCTCTTCTCCTCCTGCCCCCACCCCTTCCATCCCCATTCCTTCTTAATTGGTTTTTAGTTCCCTGGCTTTCAAGCCTGTCTGTTTACTTTGATTGCAACTCCACAGAACAAATCCTTAATGAAGCAGCTTGCAGGGGAACCATTAGCAGCCGCTGGCCTTGAGGGTGGGAGGAGGGGAGCTGGGTGGCGCCTGACCTGGGCCTCACTCTCAGCGTCTGGGGAGGAGGCCAAGGCCGAGCAGGGGGGTGGCTGGTGCGGGGCAGTCTCTCTTCAGGTACAGTCTGGAGATAAGGAACAGAGTGGCCCTCCACAAGTGGTTGTGGCCTCAGCCAAAGCAAAACCACCCAGAGGACCTTCAGGGGCTCCCCAGTCTTCCCGAAAGGGGTGCACTCTGGGACTCCTTACTGTATAGACGTGCAGGTGAGGCCCGGAGAAACAGCATCCTAAGTCACCAGGCCAGTGAACCATTCCTCGCTAAGCCCCCATAGAGTGGGATCTTTGTTCACACCACACATCACTTCTCCTCAGAGGGAGGAGTTCGTTGTTTTGTGCTTTGTTCTTCCTATTTCTAGAACAGCAACCGGACCTTACATGATGTATAAATCTTTTTCATGCAAGAATGAAATCATACATGTCCAAGAGCCTTGCAAACAGATGTTAAAGGTGTGTTACTACTATGAATGTGGAGAACAGAAAGATCCACACTGCTTCCATGTGGTTAGGAAGCCCCTCTGTGGGATGACTTCCATAGAAATGGCTGGTTTTCCCTTTCGTACTCAAGAGTCATTCCCTTTAGGAGTGGAGACCCGGGGGGTGGCGTGCGGGATTGGATCAGGAAGCTGCCTTAGAGACCAGACTTCTATAACTGAGGCTCTGAGGAACACTGCGGGAGCCTCCAGCTACCTTCCTGTTTCCCTGCCATCCACGGGTGCTGCTCTGTAACATGGGGTGTGGGCTGTTCCCTTAGAAGGGGGCGTCCCTCTCTGTCCTGGTCCTGGCTGGCTCTGCAGTATATATTCAGCCCATTTGCTGGTCTCTTTTTCAGTGACTGGCTGAGGAAGATGTGCTTCTGGCTAGTGGTCGGGTGGGAATTGGGGGTCTCATGTTCTTAACAGGGACAAAACACAAGAGAGTCAGGCTTTCTTCTTTCTTGACTGCCCTTATACCGGTGCCTTGTGGTTGTCCTGGCCCCAAAGGAGGCCAGAATGAGGGTGAAGCCGCCCCAGGGGCACTGAGGTTTGTCTGAAGATGCTGGACACCAGCTAACCATATCATCCTTGGAGTGGTCCTGTCTCTGGACTTCTGCTACTTCACAGGATGAATTTCTTTATTCTGTAAAGTAGTTTACACCATTATGCTAACTTTGGTTCTTATCTGATTCTGGGTGATGGATTGTTTGTTTGTGTCTACCCTCTTGCTTTTGTTTTTATAGCTGCACTGTCTTTGGGCACGTGGAGAGAAGAAACCAGCATTTCTGGTTGTCATGTGAACAGATCAGTTAGGAGTTTGAGCTGCTTAATATAAACCATACACAGGAAGGGGTCCTTTTTCTCACTTGATAAGAAATCCAGAGATGAGCAGTCCTGTCAGGTGCCACTGTTCAAGGGAGTCATGAAGGGTCAAGATTCCTGCTGTTGGGGCCAGGGATTTGTCTCAGTGGTTCCGGTGCCTGTGTTGCAAGCGCAAGGACCTGGTAACCACATACAATACTGGGTGTGGAGACTCACACCCAGCAGCAACCAGTACCACATACACAATGCCAGGCGTGGTGGCTCACGCCTGTAATCCCAGCACTTGGGAGGCAGAGGCAGGAGGATGGCTGTGATGTGAGTTTGAGGCTGAGCTGAGGGCCAGCCTGAACTACAAAGTGAGACCCTGTCTCAAAAAAAAAAAAGATTCCTGCTGTCTCCCTGTTCTGTCCTCCTTGACCTACAGCTTTTGTCTTCTGGTCACAAATGGCTGCATCACTTCCAGCCATCGCATCTGAGTCCTGGAAGAAGTTAAATATTAATATTAAACTGTTGTGACCATCAGGTGGTCAGCGTTTGGTGGTCTGCCAAGATGTTCATCCTGTCTTATCTACCACTATGTCTCCAGTATGCAGCGAGACACGTAGGACTTGTAGACACTTAAAAAAATACTTGTTAAAAAAGATAGAAGGCGGCTCACAATTGGGCCAGTATCCCTCCCTCCAAAGCCTTACCTCGGACTCTAAAGCAGGCTCTCCTTTCCCTCAGACCTAGGGGGAGGGTGTGGAAGAACCAAACCCCACAAATCCCCATTGAGAGGCCCCCCCAAGGTATCTCATGCACAGCTGTCCAGAGGATGGGGTGGCAGGTTAGGACAATGGTATCACCAAGGACTCAGTGTCTCCTAAGCTTCTGCTTTCACATCTTCGGGTCACATACACTGTTCTAGCAACAGGAGTGCCGGGGGCCACTGCCCTTACCCTCCTTGCTTCCCACTGCAGATGCTCAGCACGGTGGGAAGCAGTTGTGTCTGGGTGAGCAGCAAAGAGTGTGCCATTGTTTTATTGGAGGAGCAGGAAGAGGGGGTTGGAGCAGTTGAGGGTCTCACTCAATGCCTTGCACTAGTTGAGTAGCAGAGCTGAGGGCCACCTGTCTCCAAAGCCCAGTGACTTCCATTCTGCTGTCTTCATGGTATAGCACACAGGTGTGAGCTGTAGAGTGTATGTGGCTCGATAAACACAGGCTGAGGCCCTCTGGGTTTTAAAGCTCTTTGATAGATGTAGGACTCTGTTTTACAACTGTACTATCATTTATCCACTTTACATTGATGGGTATTTAGAAAAATTTCCAATTTTTTTTTGAGACAGGGTTTCGCTCTTGTAGTTAAGGCTGGCCCTGAGCTCAACCTCCAACTCACATCACAGCAATCCTCCTGCCTCTGCCTCCCGAGTGCTGGGATGACAGGCGTGAGCCACCACGCCCAGCACTGTGGTATGTGGTACTGGTTGCTGCTGGGTGTGAGTCTCCACACCCAGTATTGTATGTGGTTACCGGGGAATCGAACCCGGGTTCTTGTGCTTGGAAGACAGGCGCCGGAACCACTGAGCTAACTCCCCGGCCCAAATTTCCAATTTTTAACTAGGATGATTGATGCTACTATATGCATTTTGAATATGTATGAAATGCAGTTGGATGAACAAAGAAGGTCTATTTAGTTTTAGTCAATAGCCATTTCCAGGGCAGTTATACTAGTTTATACTCCCTCCACTACACGTGTGCTGTGCCTGCTCCATGCTCTTGCCAATGCCTGGTATTATTGATGCTTTTAATTTAGCTATTATGTCTAGTGAGTGTGTAATGATATCTCATTATGGCTTGGTTTTCATTTGCATTTCCTGATCGCTGAATAAAACTATGTGCCTTTTACTATAATTATTGGCTTTATCTTTTATCTTTTAATTTCTATCTTATCCTGAAGGAGAGAAATGGGGAGAGGCCTTCTGTGAAGGTGTATGGCTTCCGGATGTGGGAATGTCAGTGACACGCTGATCTGCTGTGTGGAAGCCAGGCACCAGGGAAGGCCTGGCTGCCGGGGCTGCAGCGGCGGTGGTCACACCTGCAGGGTGGCAGGGGTTGTGGGCACACGGTGCACAGGAAGTGCCTGGCTTCTGATACTTACGAGGCACCACCTTTTAGGGAAGTATCTCAACTTCCACCTTTGTCAGAAAGAAAGAGTAATGCCAACTGAACAGAGTCGTTGGGAGATTTATACAGTATCAGGTGTGAACAGTGTCTGGCCCAGAGTCACACAAAGATCAATCATCTGCCGTGCCAGGCCCAGTAAGTGACAGCCGTTACCACCATGTGGCATAGCAGGGAGAACTAGAACAAGGCCCGTCAGTTATACAGGCACAACAGCAGGATGTCCTGTGACTTGCAGAAGACTTCCCTTTCATGCTTAGAACTTTGCAGCTCGTGCCAACCTTTGCCTTGTGAAATTTCCAGCACTTTCCCTCCTTCTGATATTCGGCCCTAAGAACTTCTGAATCCATGTGTAGAAGGAAACAAAAAGCACTCGCTTTTCCTAACAAGATGCTGCTTGTGAATTGCGGGGCTGGGATGTAGCTCCCTGGGGGAGTGCTTCTGTGGCATGCGTGAGGCCCTGGCTCCATCTCCAACACTTTGAAAAAAACAAAAAGAACTGTGAGTTTAGTGTTTTAAGTCCATTGTCACAGTTCTCTGTAATTGTGCAAGAGCTTCCCCCGGGTTAGGTCTGATTCATCTAACCTCACCTTTGTCTTCTGTCTGTCATGAATTGTATTTGTCCATGGCGGAGGAGGAAGAAGCACAAAATTTAAAATCAGTCCTACTGACAGACAGTATTCAAGTCTTGCTAGGCTGCCGGCCCTCAGAACATGAACTTATGAATCACTGTTTGAAAATGTTGCAAGTTTGATTTTTCCTCCATCTTGACTTTGCATCCCCGAGAGTTGCTTTTGGAGGCAGAAGTATCCAAATGCCCATTTTGCTGAGGTCTGCAGTGGGACGCAGCCAGCCTGTGGGCGGAAGTCTGAAGCAGGAGAGTCAGAAGCGACACATATGGCTGACTCTCATGAACACCTGTCCAAGTCCAACCTCCAGCCAGGCTGAATGTCTGCTCTATAGGAGTCTCACCTTTACCCAATTTCTTGCATCTAATTTGCAAAATAGCACACTTCACCAAGAAAAGTCTGGACTCACAGTGGCAGCTGGCAGCATGTTTCAGCATAACCAAAAATTTCCATCGTGGAGGTGCTGCAGACACGGATCCACAGGTTTTTTCTGGAAAGACCAGAGAGCAGTATTTTAGGTAGTACAGACCACACAGTCTCTGTTGCTACCTGTTGAGATCCATTGCCCCTGTGTACAGAAGTGGTGGTAGGCAGCACAGAGGCAAGCAGACCTGGCGGTGGTCCAGCAAACTGTGTTTACAAAAGGCGGCCCCGAGTCCACATTGGCTGTGAGCTGTGGTTTATGGAACTCTGCTCCAGTACATATCTCACCTGCCAACAGTATCATTTTGCCAAAATGGTAAAGGTGGGGCATGGATGTGAGTTAAGACCTGAGGGCCTATTTGAAAACCACCTATCCTATCTATCTTTGTTTTTGTCTGCATGTTTATTTTCTTTTTGTCAAAGGCCATTAAAAAAAACAAAAACAAAAACACTGTTCAACTTCATGTTTCTTACCAGAGAAGCTCCAATCTGCCCTTTTAGGAATAGATCCTTATTTCACTGAGAGGGTCATTAATGCAAGACATTGATGCTTACTCCAAATCTCCTCTGTCCAAGGACCAGATAATGTAGAAAAAGCAAATGGAATTTCCTAGATGAGTTAACAGAACTTTCAGAGCTATAGTAATTCAATTTCCCTGGTCCAAAGTCTTACCCTTAGTTTTAGCAAAAATGCGATACATTATTTTGGGAGTTTATGAGTACTATCCTTAGGAGTTGGTGTCAGACCTACCCAAGACTCTCACACCTAGACTCTTCCCTATTAGAAGCAGACACAGACCAAATACCACAGAGGATTTGGACAATGTGCCAGTTTTATTATCAACTTCCCCTAATCAATTCCTGACCAGACTCAAATTTCTACTTGGTGTGAACTCCAATGACGTATTTTTTAAAAATAAAAGATTGTTCTATCTGAATATAGAAATAATATTTCCTCATTTTTTTAGCAAGTTAGGATTTCAAAATTTTTAGTTACAAATACTACATAAATTACTCAAAAAGATCCTTTATTCTCTACATAAAACTTATGTTCCTGTTACTGTAGTGTTCAGAAAATGGCACGTTGGAGCCCAGGGCTGGTTGGATTTTTGGGGATGCAGAGCAAGGCTCTGTGGAAAGGTATGAGACCCTTTCCTGGAGCAGATAAGCAGTTCCAAGAGAGAAAGGGTCACAAAGAGACGGAGATCTGCCCACCTCTGCCCACTTCTCCAGTGAGCAGTTAGGCTGGGTCCTCTCAGACTCACTGACCTCTGACTGACCCTTCTAAATCTAGATAATCCTCTGAGGGCCAATCCACGAACCCATCACCATCCACTCCCTGAGAATAAATCTCTAGTGTTGGGGGTGGAGGGGAGGGGTAGGGGGGAGCTGGGTCCGTGCAGACTGTCTCCAGTTGGCCGGTAGGAATGGTCTTTTAGGTCTAGGGTGAAAGGTCTGGCAGAGGAACTAGGAGGCAGGAGGGTCTCTTTGCTTTCCTACACAGGAATTGTTGAAGAAAGAGGAAATTCACTTTGAATC
>PVIR01046281.1:0-10337 GCA_004026965.1 Petromus typicus
GAAAAATTTCAAAGAAAGCAAGAGAGGAAGAAGGGAGATTTTTCTTCCTTCCTTCAATCTTTCATCTGTGTGTGGAAACTTGTCTTTCTTTGAGCTACTATAATAAATGATCATGAATCAGGTAGCTTATGAATGCCAGAAGTTCACCCCTCACAGGTTTGGAGGCTATAAATCCATAGTTAAGTCCCAATGTGGTTGAGGTGGGTTCTGGAAAAGACCCTCTTCTGGGTTACAGTCTAACATCTCTGCTTTACATAGCGCTGGAGAGCTCCTGGAGGTCTCCTCTCACTGATTCCATTTGTGAGTGCTCCGCTCTTGAGACCTGAATGACACTCAAGAGCCCACCTTCTTAGTAGCACCATATTGGGCTTTAGGATTTTTTTTTAATTGAAATCTTTATTGGTACATTACATATACACATCATGATTGTACTCTACAATGGGGATTTGTACCAGTATGAGACACAACTTAATTCTCATTTTTTCCCATTGCCCTACCCACCCTACCACCCCCCATATACATAAAATTTGTTTCCTTTCTTTTTTGTTATAATCTCATTATTTTCCCCCTTCACCCTGTTCACTTTGAGTATTTTCTATTTCACAATATATAATGTACAATTCTAGAACTCATTTACATCTTTATTTTCTCATACCAGAGAAGAGATGCAATATTTACCTATCTGTGACCTATTTATTTCACTTATGAGGAATATCCTCAAGGTATGTCCATTTAAGTATAAATGATTCAAACTTATTACTTTTTATGGCAGAGTAATACTCCATTCGATAGAAGAATCATTGCTTTTTTATCTAGTGTCCAGTTGATGGACATTTAGGTTGTTTCCAAGATGTAACAATTACAAACTGAGCTGCTCTAAACATGGGGGCACATATGTCACTGTGATATGAGTCTTTTAATTCTTTTATGTATATACCTAGCAGAGCAATTGTCAGGTCAAATGGGACCTCCAATCCTAGCTTTTTGAGGAATCTGCAAACTGAGCTCCACAGGGGTTGTACGAGTCTACAATCCCACCAACAGTGGAGAAGAGTTTCTTCTTCTTTGCAGCCTCCCCAACATTTGTTGCTGGCTAATTCTGAAATAGCAGCCATTCTTTGTGGAGTAAGATGAAATCTCAGTGTTGTTTTCATCTGCATCTCTCAAATGACTAGTGATGTTGAGCATTTCTTCATATGCTTCTTAGCTGCTCTTACTTCTTCCTCTGAAAAATTTTGGTCATTTCAGATGAACTGGGTCTTTTTGAACTGGGTCTTTAAATTTGGGTGGGCTGACTTTTTTTAGCTCTTTATATATTCTAGATAGTAACCCTTTGTCTGAGGAACCGCTGGTAAAGATTTTTTCCTATAGAGTTGGCTGCCTTTTTGCTCTGTTGATGGTTTCCTTTGCTGTGCAGAAGATTTTTAAAAGAATGAGGTCCCATTTGCTGATTTCTTCTGCCAATTCCTGTGCTATAGAGGTTTTGTTCAAGAAGTCTTTCCCTAAGCCAGTGTCTTTGAGAGTTTTACCTAACCTGTTTTGCAGCAGGTTTAGAGTGTCTGTTTTAATATTTAGTTCTCTTATCCACTTTGATTTTAGCTTGGTACATGGTGAAAGAGCTAGATCTAGTTTTAGTCTTTGGCAAGTTAAAGCCCAGTTTTTCCAGCACCATTTGTTAAAGAGGCTATCTTTCCTCTATTGAGGACTTTTGGCTCCTTTGTCAAAGATGAGGTGGCTCAGTGATTTTGGAGTAGTTTCTTTAGGATTTTGACTTATGAATTTCGAAGGAGAGGGGACATAAGAATTCGCTCCCTAATAAGTCTCCTATTGGCAGAACATAACAAGAATCCCAGATACAAAAGGAATCTGGAAATTCACCCTGGGAGTCTTTTTGTACTTGTGACCTCCATAATGACAAGAACAGCTTGTTCTTCTTTGAGCCATTGTTTGTGGTCATTGGTTTTAGCAGCGGTGGGAAACATATACTGGGTGCTCTGTGATTACGGCTGAATCTCAGTCCTGGACTGGAAGCTGTGTAAGCACCTATTACGTTTGATTTACTCAGAGTGAAAGTGAAGATATTATTGTCCTTACTTATGCAAATGAGAAAAGATGAGACCCAAAAATATGAAATGAACAGGTCTTCCGGGTTGCCTAAGGTTGTGGTCAGAGTGGATGGGGCTGGAGTTTGGAGGCTGTGGTCAAGGCTTTCTTTCACCGCTGTGAGAAATGCTTCCCAGCTGGACCTCATGATCTAAGCCTTGTGATCTAAGGCGAATGCTCCTGTACACTGGGTTACATATTGACATATTGGCCATAAGAGCAATAAATGTGTGGTTGCAGTAGCACCTTGAGATTTTGTTGATCAAATTAATTTTTGTAAATTTTCTTAAAAACTTGTTTCAAAAGTAAACTTAAAGCAACATGGATTGAGTGACAAGCTCAGAATCAGTGACATCTAATACAGTTTAATTCCATTTTAGATAATGATATGGTACTTTTTTTTTTTTTTTTTTTTGAGACAAGGTCTCTCATTTGAGTTCAGGCTGGCCCTGAGCTCAGCTTGAGCTCACAGCAGTCCTCCTGCCTCTGCCTCCCGAGTGCTGGGATTACAGGCGTGAGCCACCATGCTCCACATGATTGCTGGCGGGCGTGAGGCACCAGGCCCGGCATTTTATATGTTGTTCCTGGGGATTGAACCCTAGTCCTTGCATTTGCAAGGCAGGCCCCAGAACCACTGAGCTAAATCCTTGGTCCTGACATGGTACTTTTTAAGAATATAAGTCCATGCAAAATATTGTTATTTAAAATACAAGGAATTTAAGGTTGGTAAGTGCTAGAAAATTTATAATAAGTTTTAGAGGATTGCAGGCTTTAAAGGCTAAAAGTGTGGGAGTACTTAGGAAACAGACAAATACAAAGAAAAATACATATTAATTACTTGTAAACTTATGCTCAACAGTTTAATATTATGCTTATGTTTAATAGTACAAGTGAAAGATTTGGAGACTTATGACAAGAATACTAGTTTGCCTACTTTATCATACTGATGCCTGTAGAACATATAGTTTGTGTTTTGTCTAAAATCAACCTAGTTTTTCTAATGGGCCTTCATTACTAGCATATGTAATCCAATCTGGACTTTTGCCTGAATAAACAGTTTGAACAATTCCTTTTCAAAATGCTTAATCTTTTCAGGTAACTGCATATTACTTCCACCCCTCTTATCATCTCCTCTTCTTCTCCAAACAGTGGCTTCCTGGTCTAGTGGGTAGCACAACTCATATAATATCAAAGAAGCTGAATGAAAAGACTTGTCAATCCAGGTATTATTCAAAGCACATGAGGAAAATGAAAATAAAAACAAAAATTTACTGAGATATTTTGCAAAGGAAAAAAAATCCGAGAAGTGAATATACATACAAAAAAATGTGCAAAGTCATAAACTGCTATCAATAAAAAGAAAAATTGGAAAACAATAAAGTAGCCCATGTGCAACTGCATACTGCCAAAACCTGAGGAGTTATCCAGTGCTGGTGAAGACACAAGGCTCTGGACTTCTCATTCACCTCAGTGAGAGAGTGAGCCGATTCAACCAGTGGGAAATTTTTCAGAAGTACCTGAAGCTTAACCTTCACCTAACCTATAACGCAGCAATTTCTCTTTTAATTGTTTACTCCATATGCATAGTGCATATGCTCCTTAAAAGATATGCTTTGGAGTGTTCTTGTCTGCTTTGTTTATAGTAAATTAAAGGAGGAGCAACTCAAATGTTCATGCATAACAGAATCAATAAATTATAGCTTGTCCATAAAATAGAGTCTTATAGAAGAGCAATGAAGAATAATGGCTATTGTCCCATGCAAGGGCCTGAATGGAAGATTTCCTGTGGCTCAATTCTATATGTGTATGCAACTTACAAAGTTAATATCTGGGGTTAGAGGTTGGGACAGTAGGAAGAGGACAGTAGATGGGGAGCATACAGTGAGGGTTTGTGGGGGAATTCGAGGGGGTGATGTCTTTCTTGTGCTGTCTGGTGGTTAGTTAGGTGTGCTTACTTTGTTTATAATTTAATGAATTCTATGGTTAGGATCTATGTTCTTTTGTGTACACTTCCAAGAAAAATTTTGAAGAAAAAAATCTTAAAATAGTATATAAATGTATAGAGTGTTGCAAAAAAAAAAAAAAAAGAAACCACTTCAGCACGTTTTAGCATTTGTCCAAATGTCTCCCCAGAGCCTCAAGTGCTCACAAGTGGGGCTTCGGGGAGGTGAGTAGATCACGGGGATGTGATACTCATGAGTGGGTTAGTCCACAGATCAGTCCATAGCTAAATGTGAATGAGGAGATGAAGACTGGCTGGAGGAAGTGGTGCCTGGGCATGGCCTGGAAAGGTCTAAATCCCTCCTCCTCCCTTGATCCCTCTCTGCATCCCACCTGCATGCGATGAAAGCACTTTCCCTCTGCCTTGCTGTCCCACCTTGGAGGATGGACTGAAACTTCTGCACAACATGAGCCAACATACACCTCTCCTCCTCTAGGTTGCGGGTGCCAGGTATTGTGTCTCAGTGACGGGAAAGGAACTAAGCACAGTGCTTTGCGAACAGCCATTTTTTGAAACCGTTGTTTAACTGGAGCAAGCAGCACTTGGACAGAGTAATTCTCATGATGCTGAGATGGGAGCAATCACAGAACACGTAAAAGCACTGGGAAGTGGACAAGATGCGCTCGCCAGGGGCTGCCTCACAAAGGCAGTGATGGTGAGGCTTGATAGCCCGTGGGAACCCCACTTGCAGTAATAATGGTGTAAGTACCATAGAGTGATCCACAGGGAAGATCAAAGGCTGCTGCAGGGCCTGGGGTGTAGTGAGGGGCTAGAAGTCAGACATCCTGGGGCTCAGACCCCCACAGTGACTGAAGCACAAGATGAGAGTGAAGGAGAATCTGACCACAAGAGAAGCCATGAAAGCCAAATGAGTTGTGAGGTCAGTCAGCGCTCTCAGAGAAGGGGTGTCCGGTACAGTGTTGGTTGGGTCAGTGGTGCAGAACCGAGTCAGGGCAGGGAGAAGATGTTTTAGGTTTTGCTCAGCTGAAAAAGCATGAGTCTTTTCAATATGTCAGAGATAAATAGCAAACCGGGGTGTGTCCTAGTGTGCCTGGTCATCGTGCCAAGCAAATGACAGTACGTTAGAGGCAGCCTACAGAAAATCAGAAAAAAGGGGGTGCACTCCTAGCAATCAATATGTAATTTGAGAAGTGTTTAGCTCTTTGCAAGCTTTGTGCGTGTGTGTGTGTGTGTGTGTGTGTGTGTGTGTGTGTGTGTGTGCCTGTATGTGTGCTTGTGGTTTGGAGAACTGAACCCAGGGCCATCATGCTGAACCGTTGCCCCAGCCCTTCTTATTTATTTATTCATTCATTTAAACACAGGATCTCACTAAGTCAGTAAATTGCCCAGGGAGGGCTCAATCTTGAGATTTTCCTGCCTCAGCTTCTCAGAGGGCTGGAATTATAGACCTGCACCACAGCGCCTTGTTTGGGAAGCATTTTACAGCTTATTCTGTATGCCTGTGTGGCTCACAGGAAAGCACTGTGCCATGCAGCTGGACGGGGTGCACCCAGGACTCCTGTGAGAATGTGGCACAGGAAGGGTATCTGATGCGGAGAGCATTCAAGCTCTTCCCCGTGTGGGATGGGCTTGGCTTTGTGCTTGATTACAGAATGTCACAGCACATCTGGCTATTGATCAGAATGGCTTGAGAGCTTTTGGTTTCTCTGCAAAGTATTATGAAAAAATCCTGTTGCCATATGTAATAAGTTTTGTTATGATAATTGTGACATCTGAACCAATTATCTTTCTTGTACTTTCCAGAAGGGTAAGTTTCTGCTTCTCAGAATGTTAAATACCTAAAAGTTTAGGCGAAATCCCCCAGATGTGTCTCTACCAGGAAAAAAAAAACTGTTTACTTTTCTATTAGCAGAGAAGGCCCTTTCGCTTCTTCTTTTTCCATTCCTTTAGACCAAAGTTAGAATCACTTCACCCCTACGCATTGGCCTCAGGTCAGCTCCTGAAATGGGGATGAAACCTATTCCTAGAAGCAATAAATGTTGCAAGCATTCATTTTTTTGATTTGAGCTGTGTTCTGCCTTCTGTTTTGCAGTAATGTACAACACAGTAAGGATCACAGTAACACAACAATAATGATCACCTCTTAGAAACTGAATGTTTATTCTCCCCCCATCAAATGTGGAAGACCTAATTTGCAGAGTGGTTCTATCTGGAGCTGGGCTCTATGGGAAGTCTTAGGCTCAGAAGAGGCCAGGAGGGTGGGACTCTGGTGCTGAGATCAGTGTAAGATGACTAAGAGGCTAGGGCTCAGTTGCCTCTGCCTTGTGATGCTACAGTGAGAGAGTCACCATCTACAAGCCATCACAAGCTTTCACGGGCCATCAAAGCAAGCAGCACCTTAATCTCCTATCTCCTCTTCCAGAACTATGAGAACTAAAGTTGTTTAAGCCACAATATGTACTGGCCTACAAGGAGAACTTATCATAAATTAACTCAGTTAATATGAACAAAGATATTTCTTTCCTTTCTTTTCTTTTTTTTCTTTTTCTTTTTTTTTGAGACAATGTCTCGCTTTATAGTTCAGGCTGGCCCTGAGCTCAGCCTCCAGTTTACATCACAGAAATCCTCCTGCCTCTGCCTCTCTAGTGCTGGGATTACAGGCGTGAGCCACCACGCCCGGCACTGTGCTATGTGATACTGGCTGCTGCTGGGCGTGAGTCTCCATGCCCAGTATTGTTATGTGGTTACCGGGGATTGAACCCAGGCCCTTGTGCTTGCAAGACAGGCGCCAGAACCACTGAGCTAAATCCCCGGCCCCCTTTCTTTCTTTTTTGAGACAGCCTCACTTTGTAGTTCAGGCTGGCCCTGAACTCACTATGTAATTCAGGCAAGCCTCAAACTCCCAGCAATCCTCCTGCCTCTGCCTCCTGAGTGCTGGGATTACAGGTGTGAGCCACCACACCTGGAAAAGAACTTTCTTTTTATTGCAGTGAAGACAATCAAGGATGAGAAAAGAAAAAAAATTTTTTTAATATTTAGACAGGGTTTCTAACATTGGTTTTCCAAAAGTAACTTCTTGTAACAAACACTCAAACTCTAGCAATGACTATCTGTAGATTTCTGTGATTTCCAAGGAACTTTTCCCACAGATCAAAACACAACATGGTACTAATGCTGTTGCTTAGATAAGAAGAGAGTATTTTTTCCCCCAAGAACAAGATAATTCACTCTTAATGATCAGCCAGAGGTGAAATTGATTTCTGTTCATTTTAGCTCATGTATATTGTTATTATTTTACATTATTGATCTGTTATGGTCTGTGCTAAATGTTGTATTTGAGCTTATTTCCTCTTCAGAGTTACTCAGGGAAGTATGCACTTCTTTCTCCCAAGGTTTTCATTTACAAAGAGGGAGCTATTGACTCTGAGAGCTGGTAATAATTAGGAAAGATGAAAGCAAGCATGTTCCTGCAGTTTGCATATTATATCATAAGCTGATCCACCTACCAAAACCTTAGCAATTGGACAATGAATACATTCTTCATTTTTTTATTATTCTGCTGACCAGTGTATGGTCAGACAGGTAGTAAGGGTACAAAACAGTCACTAGGAGCATCTTTCTTTTTTTGTTTCACCTACACTGACACTTGGCAGAGGTGACACTGGGGCATTCAGTGTGACGTGCTATGACATTTTATTTGCAGTGCATGCACATAGGGTCTAAGAGAGAGACTGCATATCAAATATCAGGTATGAACACAACTTCTTTTAGTCCAATCTATGGTGTCTATGGCTGGAGTGAGTGGAAACCAGACATGCAACCTTAAAAAGACAGTGATACACTGAAAGCTGCTACATTACACAGGGAGATATTTTAGAACCCAGAAACTCATGCACATGAGCGGTGATGAGGAGGATTCTGAAAGCCTAGAGCAAATGTCGGTGAATGGGATGGAGTCATCCTGCATTCCGTCCAGAGATGCCATAGTCTCTTGGGATCCTTCTATAGACATGAGAGAGCCACAAGTGGACACATTCAATGAAGATGTGATCCTTTGACCTCATAGTTAATGTGTGTTTCCCTTGTCCATTCAACTCTTCATTCCATTACCACCTGGGAGCTTGGTTGCTCAGAAGCTACGTGGTGTGGTGCTGAGGCTGAGGCGCTGTGGAGTCCTGCACCTGGCAGGGCTGTGTGGGGACACGGAGCACTAGCTGGGGGAGCGGCAGTCAGGGGCCTGGTGCTTCCATCCTCCGAACAAGTGGCTGACCTGCGAAAAGTAACTGTCCCACTTCTCTGTCAGCACCAGTTTCGGTGGCTTTTCTGAAAGAAGGGAAAATATTTCAGCTCTTGGTTGATCTATTTTTCCTTGGTGTATTATGAAAGTCTTCATCTGGAGCAAAAGCAAAGAAAGTAGCACGATGAACACATGACTCAGCTTTAATAATTGCCAACATCATGCCTTTAACTTTCTCAGTGGCTCCACCTCTTTTTTTCCCCTAACAGTTATCTTAACTCAGTAGTATCTTCATTTGCTTTAGAAAATCCAGGAGATTATGTTATTCACTGATAATAGCTGAGGACAGACCTCAGTCAGATGCAGAGGCCCCACCCCTCCTACGGGATTGCTGTAGCCTGGCAAATCCAAGAAAATGAACAGCGACAGCTCAGTGTAATCTAATACCCTGTTTATGACCATTTTTCTCAAAATCATTTTAAACTGCAGAGTTGCTCTAAGCAAAACCCACACAAGCCTCGCACCTTTCCTAGATTACTGAGTCTCATTAGTGTCTTTGAATCTGAACAGTTTTCTCACCTCCTGCACTTGTCTTTCTGTTTTCATGCTTCTTATTTCTCGAATGCTGT
Organism: Petromus typicus; assembly: GCA_004026965.1. Lineage (NCBI taxonomy): Eukaryota > Metazoa > Chordata > Mammalia > Rodentia > Petromuridae > Petromus > Petromus typicus. The sequence continues at coordinate 8,933 of PVIR01046281.1, forward strand.
ATGGAGACGAGTTGAGACTGGAGATGAAAACTCAAGCAGTTCGCTGAAATTGACTGAGTTATTGCCCTTGATTTACTTTATATCTTGAAATACTTGATAAATAAAGTTATTCAACAACGTAAAACTTGTTTAAGGAGACTTTAATATTTCTGTATAGTTCTTGAGTTCTCATAACAGCTATATGTAACGTCTTGTTTTTTACATTCTACACACAACGATTAGAAAGGTATTTGGCTACATTGCCTACTTATTGCCCCCCCCCACATCTTTTTTCAATTTCCATGTAGGTCTTCAGGTGTTTTAAAAAATAAATTATTGTTTAAACATATTGCATGTTCCATTTTAGAGTCTGAGTAATCACTTTTTTATTCCAGTCTAATGACAGTGAATTCTATCTTTAGCTTGCTCAAAAATATCACATGTGAATAAGACTGCAAAGCTTACCATCTCTGAAACACATACAAGGACAAATGGAATTCCAGTAACTGAGTGGCATAATTGTTCGTAATGTGCCAGGAGTCACTTGTGTTCCAGATGTAGAAGGTGTCTGTGACCTGCAGACACCAGAATCCTTCTCCACTGTCTCCTCCTCCTGTCACATACACATGACCATTTCATTCTGGTTTGTCCTATGTTTGTACATCCCATTTTTATAGTTAAGTTCTGTTGTGATGCAATTGGCATTTAGGATTTCACTTCATTTGAGGATCTTTCAGATCATGAACTTTTCCTTTTGTTATAAGTCCCCTACCCCATTGCTTAGTAATATAAGGAAACTAACACAATAGAATATTTGCCTATCAATTGCCTCCATTAGATAAAACATTGTTGATCAAATGATGATAGTGAGTTTACCGTATATATTATTAAGAATGCATATATAAAACATATTTATCTTTATTTATATGGAGTTGAGAAAAGGAAGAGGAAGGAAATGTAGTTGAAAAGTGTATTTCTGCCAGGTGTGGTGGTACATGCCTCTAATCCCAGCATTTGGGAGGCTGAAGTGGGAAGATCACGAGTTCAAGGCCAGCCTGGGCTACATGATAAATTCAGGGCAGCTTGTACTACAAGGTGAGATCCCATCTCAGAAAAACAAAGCCACCCAACTAATCAAACAAGAAGCACACTTCTCAGGGCTGGGGATGCAGCTCAGAGGGCAGTGCACCTGCTTAACATGCCTGAGCCCCACGTTCCATCCCTGGAACAGGAAAAAAAAGAAACCTATTTCTGTGAGTTGCTTTAATTTACTCTTCACATGTGCCTGCTATGTTTGTGCAAAGGGATTTAATCTGCATCTCAGGAAGACCAGTTTTGTTGAAAGGTGATAAAAGAACATTTGTTACAACTTCAGTTACGTGAGGGAAGGTGGAGGCGGAGGGAAGAGGATTGGTGTGTGTGGGTG
>PVIR01046282.1:0-10328 GCA_004026965.1 Petromus typicus
CAGAATGACAGCTACCATGGAATGGATAAAGAGAAAACGGGAAGTGGATAAGAGGTATACTGCCTAGCAAGAAACAAGACCCCAAGCTCAATTCCCAGTACTGGAAAAAAGCAACAAATTCTGGAAATGTTTCTTACATATGAAAATAGTTAACATTATTAACCTGTATATTTAAAAATGGCTAAGATGGGGGCCAGGGATTTAGCTCAGTGGTTCTGGCACCTGCCTTGCAAGCACAAGGGCCTGGGTTCCATCCAGTAACCATACAATGATGCCCAGCATGATGACTCACGCCCAGCAGCAATCAGTGCCACACACCACAGTGCCGGGTGTGGTGGCTCACGCCTGTCATCCCAGCACTCAGGAGGCAGAGGCAAGAGGATTGCTGAGTTCTGGGCTGAGTTCAGGTCCAGCCTGAATTACAAAGCGAGACCCTGTCTCCAAAAAAAAGGCTAAGACAGTAAGTTTGTTTTGTTTTGGTTTTGGTTTTTTGTTTTTCATTTTTGAGACAGGGTCTCACTTTTTGTAGTTCAGGCTGGCCCTGAGCTCAGCTCAGCCTTGAACTCACAGCAATCCTCCTGCCTCTGCTACCCAAGTGCTGGAATAACAGGCGTGAACCACTATGCCTGGCACTTAAGATGGTAAGTTTTGTTCTTTTATCACAATAAAAAATTTAAATGTAGGTCGGGGATTTAGCTCAATGGTTCCAGCACCTGCCTTGTAAATGCAAGCGCCAGGGTCGGATCCCAGGTATCCATATACAACAATGCTGGATGTGGAGACTCATGCCCACCATAAATCAGTACCATATACCACAGTGCCGGAGTGATGGCTCACGCCCGTAATTCCAGCACTTGGGTGGCAGAGGCAGGAGGACTGCTGTGAGTTTGAGGGCCAACCTAACTACAAAAGTGAGATCCTGTCTCAAAAAAACATTTTAAAAAATTTAAATGTAAATCTCTCTGTCAAACAAGCTTCATATGGTATAGACTCATGTTACTTAAATCACCATTTGAGAATATCTTTCTACTGTACAAGCATAGTACATAACTACTGATTTTCCTGAGATATAATTTTAAAAACCAACACTAATTGATATCTACACTCAGAATATTTTATTTTGATACTTTTTTTCTCCTTAGGAAGATAAAAAACACCAAAGGTTATATAATTTTTAGCCAAATATTAAAAGAAATAATCTCACTTTTCCAAAAAATAGAAGCACTTGATTGAATATGAGATGTCCCAACTATATTTTTGAGATAGGATATGAAAGACTATCGACAAAATCCATTTAATAAAAAAATGAGAATCAAGTGTCATATTCTGGTACAAACTCTCAATGTTGAATGCAATGATGATGTGTATTCATAATGTACCAATAAAGACAAAAAATATTTTTAAATTCCATTTAATAAATATTCAAGACTTCTCTTCCATGTTCAAAACCTGATGGTAGAATAAATAGTCTCACAGTACAAACAAGTGAGCAGCACATGACTTAAAGCTGCCAAAAAAAAAAAAAGGGCAGCAAGAACCTTTGCAGCAATGCAAGTATTATTTCACAATAATAAAAGAAATTTGTAGTCACTGATCCCTAAAATGCACATTAGTTTTCATAACATTCAAGGGAAGATGTATACAGAGAAGGATAGAAAAATATAGTGACTGCTAAAATATAAAAAGTCTATGATAGTAAGTAACACGTTGCCATTAATCTCCCTCAAAATCCAGTACTCCCACTCACTTCAAACATTCCATAGTTCTGGCCATTTTTTGAAGCAGTTCTGGTAGCCTTTTTGTATTTTTAGGAGGTGTGATGAAAAATACATTAAATGCTGCTATTTAGTGTCATCCAACAGAAAAGCAGTCTTGTAAAAACAAAACAGTGTGTCCTCGGCTACCTTCACCAATGTGGTGCCGTGTGACTTTTGTCTACTCAGCAAAGTCAAAATTATCATGAAAGGTAAATATATGTTTCAATTATACCTCATACAAGATAGATAACCCACTAAGAAGAAATGGCAAAAAATCTTACTATTGCATGTGTGCACAGTTAATTATTGGTACTAGGCATCACAGGAGTTTGGTCACATTTTGTCCTGTAACCTGTTTCATTTCCAGTGCCTTTCTATGCCCATGAGTACATTTCATCTGCTGTAATCTATGACACAAATAGACCACCTGTCAACCTGAGCTCTAAAATAATGGTAATTTTTAAAGCATTGCTACAGAAAATGAGGCCAAAAAATATTTCTAAACTGTCACAAACATAAGGAGTATTTCTAAGCCTCCACAAATACAAGGTGTGCTTGAAACATGTGGTGTAAGGTTGAATTTTTAAAATGTATTACTATAAAACATACATTGCCATTAATCTCCCACAAAATACTCCTCCTTGCGTTAAACATATTCTGTCATTCTTGTCACTTTCTAACATAGATCTGGAAGACCTTTTGTGTTTTCAGTTGGACTGTCCTGGCTGCTAAGATATCTTAAAGTAATTCAAAATGTTTACCTTCCACGGCGACATCATTTTACTTCCCTTGATTCTTCACTTCATTATGCTCTCCGCACAGGCTACTCCCATCCACCTACTTTGGCCAACCATAACAACTTACTAGGTATTCAACTCTGTATCACCTGTTCAGTTCATTTTTCTGCACAAAATTACAGAATGACAAGAGTTTACCCAGTGCTACATATGTTTTTGATTAGCTACTAGTAAACTATTCCATACTGATCATACTATTTCATATTGATCAAAATAGTTATAAAGTCAGTGTGGCAGATTCAACTCACAATAACATCATATTTAAAAGCATCATTAAAAATCTTCAGAGCGCCAGATCTGGCGGGGCACATCTATAATGTCAGCAGTCAGAAGGCTGAACCAGGAGGATCGTCCTAAATTGGAAGAGACCAGCCTGGGCTACACAGTGAGTTGAAGGCCTGCCTGAACTACATTATGAGACCCTGTCTCAAAAAACTCAAAACAAAACACAAAAGAAACTCTGAAGATCTTCTGTTCAGTCTGGCACTTAATAAATACCAAAGTTTGCATCAAGTATGTTGATCAATTGTGCTATCTTTCACATAAGAGTTATAAAATGGAAATGTGTATATGTGTAGATGAATGTATGTATTTGTCTGCATAAAAATACTGAGTTACTGCGATGTAGGGTCAGCAGCAGAATGCATGCCTAATATAAGCAAGGCCCCAAGTTTGATCACAAATATCACACACACACATGCACACACACACACATACATACATACACACAAAAGAAAAATACAAAGGGCCAGAGATTTAGCTCAGTGGTTCCGGCACCTGCCTGGCAAACCCAAGGTCCCTAGTTCGATCCCTGGTAACCAGATAAAACAATGCAGTACCACATTCCACAGTGGTGTGCCAGACGTGGCAGCTCATGCCTGTCATCCCAGCACTCGGGAGGCAGAGGCAGGAGGATTGCTGTGATGTGAGTTGGAGGCTGAGCGCAGGGCTAGCCTGAACCACAAAGCGAGACCCTGTCTCAAAAAAGCCTTAAAAAAAAAAAAAAAGAGAGAGAGCTGGTAGGCTGAAACTGATGCTCAGTTACATAACCTTGCCTAGCAGGTACACAACTTTAGGTTCAATCCCTAGCACTACAAAAATTTTAAAAGGAAAAGAAATGAACAAAAGTACGCCAGTAAATACAGAATTTGAAGGGCGTTACATAGTTCTTAATGGAACTAGGTACTCAATCAAGAATTATTAAACATTGTTAAAAATATTAAGTATACAGCTGATATAGAACTGACCACCTTTTAGTTCCCAAGTGACAGACACTACAGAGACTATTTTCTATTCACAAAATGAAAATCAAGCAGTGTACTGAGGATCAAACAGTCATGACAGTAAGCCAAGGATTAGCTTTATTATTTCTAATGTATCTCACAATGAAACGTAATACCAAATATACAGAGCTACCTAGGATGTAATCTAACCAAACATCTGAACTGAAATTCATGAAGGCTTTAGATATAACTTCCCTATAAGAAAAACAGGAGAGGGCCAGGGAGTTAGCTCAGTGGTTCCGGCGCCTGTCTTGCAAGCACAAGGGCCCGGGTTCGATCCCCGGTAACCACATACCGTAGTGGGTGTGGAGACTCACACCCATCAGCAACCAGCACCACACACCACAGTGCCGGGTGTGGTGGCTCACGCTTGTCATCCCAGCACTTGGGAGGCAGAGGCAGGAGGATTGCTGTGATGTGAGTTGGAGGCTGAGCTCAGGGCCAGCCTGAACTACAAAGCAAGACCCTGTCTCAAAAAAAAGAGGCCCAGGGATCTGGCTCAGTGGTTCTGGAGCCTGCCTTGCAAATGCAAGGGCCCAGATTGGATTCCCCGGTAACCACATCCAACAATGCCTGGCGTGGAGACTCACGCCCAGCAGCAACCAGTACCACACCCCACAGTGCTAGGCGTGCTGGCTCATGTCTGTAATCTCAGCACTTGGCAGGCAGAGGCAGGACTGCTGTGAGTTTGAGGCTGAGCAAGACCCTGTCTCAAAAAAGGAAGAAAGAAGGAAAGGGGAAGGGGAAGAGGAAGGGGAAAGGAAGGGAAGGAAAGGAAGAAAGAAAAACTGGGGCCTGCTGGGCATAGTGGCACATTCCTGCCAAGACCCTGCGTTTTCTTTTTGTGGTATCGAGGACTGAACTCAGGAACTTGTGCTTCCATGGCAGGTGCAGTACCACTAACCTAAACTAAATCCCCAGCCCAAAATGGAAGAGGAGAGGGAGAAGAGGTAAGGGGGAAGGGAGACAGAGAAGGAAAGGGAGAAAGAGAGGAAGGAACAAGGAAGGAGCAGAGGAGGGGGGAGGAGAGGAGAGGGGATGAGGAGGGCGCGAGGGAGGGAGGAAAACAGAGAGAGGGAGGGAGGTAAGTAGCAAGGAAGGGAAAGGACAGAAACAAACACATACATAAAAGCAGCAGGTGTGAGCCTAAGTGGCATATAAACACTGAACAAAAATATCTCAACATGGTAGTATTTCAAAAATTGGGCTGAGCACAGTAGGGCACATCCGTAACCCAGCTGCTATTCAGGAAGCTGAGGCAGGAAGATTGGTTGAGTTATCAATATGCTGAGTGAAAAAAGCCAGTAATATCCATGATTATTTATTTCCATAATTTCATTTATATTAAATGCTAAATTCTAAAAACAGAAAGAACTTTCAGGAAGAGGGCAGAGTAAGGAACAGCAGAGAAACAGCCTCTGAAGATTTGATGTCCATGGGACAAGGGATGTAGCTCAGTGGCACTGTGCCTGCCTGGCAAGTACAAGGTGCTGAGTATGATCCCTGGTAACACACACACACAAAAAAAAATAGTGTCCAGACACTAGAATATAGCAACCTGAGGAAGAAAAGGACGAAGTGGGTCCTTGGAACCCAGCAAAGATCTCACGTGAGAGCTGAAGCCCATAGCAAGAGCAAAGTGAGAAACTGTAACCAAGAACGAGAAGTGGCAAGCAGCTTTTTCTCCCTGAGACCTGACTCACTGTGCGGGAGGGGCAACTCAAACTTGCAGGCACAGTGAGACCCAGGGGCCTCCACGGAGAAGCACTGCAGTGGAACAGAGACGTGAGCGTAGTGGATCGCAGTGGTCAGTGAGTTATTCAAGTGCAGATGTCCCCCAGGAGAGGGCAACCAGTAGCCTTCTTGGAGAAGGGCAAATTGAGCTTGGAACTTGGCACCTGAGGGCCAGCTCCACAAGGGTGAGACCGAACCAAGTTCAACTTGGCAGGAGGTTAAGGAGCCAAGTTCCAGGGGCTGGGAGCCAAGTTCAAGCCTCAGGCCGGCAGGAGGCACAGGGAGTGTTACAGGATGAAAAACTCAGGTTGCAACTTCACAGCCAGAAACGAGCCAGAGCTTCAGAACTAAAGGTGCAGGCTTGCTGGGATTATCCACTACCCCACTGTAAATCTACGGTTGACTTGTTCAGATGAATGAACCTGGATTTAAGATGTGTGTGCCCAATTTGTCTACCAGGGATAGCAGAGCCATGTCTTATAATGGATATTGGTTTTTTGCTCATTTTCTGTTTTTGATTCTTTTTGTTTTCATGTATGAATATTGTTTTTACTTCATTATGGCTCTGTCCTGTTCTCCTTTTTATTTCTTCTCTTTCTCTCCTGTCTTCTTCTCCAGTTTCCCCAAGGTTGTGTGATCCTCATTTGTCTTCTAGCTTTGCTTCTCATCTCTTCCTCTTCTATTTCTCTATTTTTCCCCCCTAATCCTTTTTAAAATTTCTCCCTTGACAGTAAAATCACCATACTGAGGGCATATTTACTGTATACAATTTTCAGGTTTGTTTTAGATTTTGTTATACAACAAACCTAGTTCATACTGATAAAGGCGGCAAAATAATATGTACCACACTTTATAATTTCTACATTGTGCTTGGTCCCATTCTAATTGCTGATTATACTTCTGTAGCCAGGATGACATAATTGTTCTGATCAGTTGTTCTTCCTGGTATGCCAAGACTGAGGTTGCCTAATGGTCATAAACAATACTATAAGCCAGGGCCAAAGGACCAGGGGTTAGGCCAAACAGGCCACAACTTCTCATCCCCAACAGACAGAAGAGGAAGGATCTTGCAAGAGACTCAGATCCCAAAAGCAAGCTACACCTGGAAGACACCTCTGGGAAGTCGTTCTTTCCCTAAGGGTTCTAAATACTAGCAATAAATCAAGCTGTGATATGCAATTTATAAGAAATAACCAAAGAATTAAATTTTTTTAAATATTAGAAAATGAGAAGATACTTAAGCAAGATGCAACCCCAAACTTCCAGCTCACCAAAGGCAACCCCAGGGGGGCAGTGAGGTGGAACAATTCCAAATCCACCTACCTAGACTTTCTGAAGTGGTAACAAAACAGATGAATAAGGCTCTAGAAAAAAAAAAATCAAACCACCAATAGTTTTTCAGATAACTACAGATATGGTGACCATACTGAAAGACACAGCTAAAGACTCTACAGAAGATACACATAAAACAATGGAGGAACTTAGTAAAATGATAAGAAATGGAATCCATGGAACAGATTCGAACAGATACCTAGGAGATTAAAAATTCCATTTAAAGTACATTCACGGGATCAAAAAAAAAAAAAATCAATCCAACAGCTGCAAGATACTGCAAGGAATAATATAAAATTGATCGGAATTGATGGGAAAAAAACAAAAGATAGCATAAATAACATTTTAAAAACCTGCTCAGAGAAGTAATGGCAAAAAACCCTGCACCCTCAAAAAAAAAAAAAATTGACATACAGATAACTGACGTATACAGAAAGCCAATTAGCCATGATTAAAAAAGAAAATCTATCAAAGGCATATACTGTCATAATTACCGAAATTCAACACAAGAACAAAATACAGAAAGCTGTTTCAGAAAGAAAATAAATCATCTATAAAGGAAAGCCCATCAGAATCACAGCAGACCTCTCAACACAAACCCTCAAGTCAAGGAAAACTTGGAATGAAGTATGTCAAGCCCACCCAGAACACTTTTAAAATTGACGGAGTTATAAATAAGATACTTCAATGACAAAGACCACCTGAGCAAATTAATAAACACTAAACCAACACTCCATAATGTTAAGGACATTCTAGAAAGAGATAACAAAGATTACAATTCCATGAACCCCAACAGAAAAACTCTACTAGGCAAGACAAGAAATTAAAGAAAAAAGGAAAAAGGGTGCCAACAACAGGAAACTACTATGACAAGGGTAAGTAAATAGATATAGGCTATAACAATGAATGTCAATGATCTCAGTTCATCAGTGAAAAGACGCAGACTGGTAGAATGGATAAAGGAGTAAGAATCAACACTGTGTTGCATATAGGAAATATATTTAATTCAAAAAGAAAGTCACACACTGACTATCTTTGAAGGTCAAAGGATGGAAGGCAATACATATTTAACAGGTTTTGGTATCAGGGACCAAAAAAATACAAAGTAAATTTCAAGTCAAGGCTTATTAAGAGAGACAAAGAAGGTCACTGCCTTCTTTGGGTACAATCCAGGAGGAAAAGATAACAATCATAAACATGTATGTACCAAATACCAACACATTCAACTATACAAAATATTAACAGATATGAAAAATCAAATAATCACTAACAGAATATTAATGAAGGACTTCAATACTCCACTTTCAAATAGATCAACTAGACAAAAAAAAAAAATGGAAGAAGTATCAGAACTGAACCAAACTTTTGACCAAATGGACTTAGTAGTTGTCCACACAGTGTTTTACTCCACAGAATCAGAATACACGTTCTTTTCAGGTGCACAGGCGACATTCTCTGACTACTTACTAGCTCACAGAACAAGCTTCACAAAATACAAAGGAATCAAAATTATCCTCTGTATCTTATCAGACCATAGTAAAATGAAATTGGAAATCAATGGCAAAAGAAACCATAAGAACTTCATAAACATGTGGAAATTAAATAACACCTTCCTGAACAACCAATGGGAAGAAACCAGACATTTTCTACATTTAAACAATAAAGCTGGCACAATATATCAGAACTTATGGGACACAATGAGAGCAGTCCTATGACGGAATTTTTAGTGGTGAATTCCAGTATCAGAAAAACAGAGTGAGCTCAAATATAGCAACTAATGCCAAGCAGTACCCTATCAACAGAACCAAGGACAAAAACCATATGATCATCTCAATTGATACAAAGTTCAACACCCATTCATGATTTAAAAAAACAACAACAACAACAGAACAAAACAAAACAAAAAACTATAAGAAGGGCCCAAGTTCAATTCCTGGTACAGCCAAAAAAAAAAAAAAAGTACAGAAAATTTGGAAGAGATGTTCTTTATCTTAATGTGAAAAAAGTTACTTAGGACAAAAACAACAGCTGACATCATCCTAAACAGAAAAAAAAGTTTCCACTCTAAGATTAGGAACAAGACAAGGATGTCCACCATTACCACTCTTATTCAACATAGTTCTGGAAACATTAGCCACAACAATTAGAGAAATAAAAGGAAAACAGATAAGAAAAAAAGAAGTTAAATTATCACTCTTTGCAGATCAAATGATACTCTACCCAGAAGATACAAAAATCTCCACCAAGACTTCTACATTGAACAACCAAATTTGGTAGCCTATTTCGATACAAACAGAACTAAAAAATCAATAGCATTTCTGTATATAACAAATTCAAGAGAGAGAAATTAGAGAAACTATACCTTTCACAACAGCATCCCAAAAATGGATACTAGGAATCAATCTACCGAAGTAAAAGAATTTACATGCAAAGTTACAGTACTCTGAAAAAGGACATTGAAGAGGATAACATAAATTAGCAAGATATCCTTTGTTCTTGGGTAGGAAAAACCAGTATCACGAAAATGGCCATACTTCCAAAATTGTTATACAGATTTAATGCAATTCCAAACAAAATAGTATAACCCAAACACTTAGAGAAAACAATCCTAAAATTCATTTGGAAGCAGAAGAGACTTGAATAGCCAAAGCTATTGTAGGCAACAAAGGCTAGGCAGGAGGCATCGCAATCCTTGACTTGAAATTATACTGTAAACCTACTGTAATAAAAAACAGACAAAAAAAAAAAAAACACCACAGCATAGTCCTGGCAAAAAAAAAAAAGAAAGACTTGGGGATCAATGGAATAGACTGAGAGATGCCCAAACAACTGGTAGAATAATCAACCACCTTATCTTTGACAAAGAAGCCAAACACCTTCACTAGAATAAAGATAGCTTCTTTAATAATGATCCTGGAAAAAGTAGCTTTCCACATGCCTAAGATTAAAATTAGACTCATCTATTTCACCATACACCAAACTAAAATCGAAATGGATCAAGATCTAAACATTAAAATAGAAACACTAAATCTGCTGGAAGATAGGTAAAACTCTCAAAAGCATTGGTGTAGGCAATGACTTTATGAAGAAAACCCCAATCACATACAAGCTGCCACAAAGAACCATCAAATGGGATCTTATCTTATTAAAAAGGTTGTGCACAGCCAAGAGCAATCACCAACAGTAAAGACAACCCACAGTGTGGGAAAAAAAAAATTTTTTTTAAATCTTTATTGGTACATTAAATATACACATCATGATTGCATTCCATAATGGGGATTTGTACCAGTATAAGACACAACTTTAATTCTCATTTTTTCCCATTGCCCTACCCACCCTACCACCCCCCCACATACAGAAAATTTGTTTCTTACTTTTTTGTTACAATCTCAACATTTTCCCCCTTCTTCCTATTTTACATTGAG
>PVIR01046283.1:0-10326 GCA_004026965.1 Petromus typicus
GGTCACTGCTGTTTGGTGCTTGGTGGGGAGGGGGGCACACTTCTTCCCCCAGCCCATCTCTAAATTTTAAAATGTGATTCACTAGGAAAATACAGTTGTGTTAGTTCATTTGAGCCCACTTTTCAGGAATCATCTATTCTGTAAGTGAGAGCCTTGTAAGTGTAACCATGCCTGCGGCGCGGCACCAGCCCCACCCTGTCCCCTCCGCATGGGTCAGGGGCCCACACTGTGTCTGGTGATTCAGCCCGGGAGCCTGGTTGTGATCTCGGTCGGTGATATAAATAGGCAAGGGTGCGCCGGTGGCTATTTTTGTAAGGGAAACTTTCTAAGTCAATTTCTTTGAACCCAGAAAGGTTTCTTCCAGCAGGCCTGTCCCATCTTCCTCCTTCGTTCTGCCTGCGCATCTGTCTTTCCCCTCCCCCAGCCAGCTGCTCGCTGCAGAAGTGAGGAGGTGCATGCCTGACAGAGTCCTCTGAAAGCCCAGCTCTTCCCCCACTCAACTCAGGATCGCCTTACTCTCTCCAGCCCACCCACTGGAGAGCCGGCTGCCCTCTCTGAAGCTGACAGCCATTGGCTGTCTGCACAGCGTCCCTGTATTTGTGCTGGGACGTGGATTTTATAGTGCAACATACTGGTCTTTGTCCATTTGCCGCTGTCCCAACTTATAAAAGTAGAAGCAAAATGTTCCCAAGTGGAGTCCCTGGCCCCGAGCTAGACCCCTCACTCCAGGCGCTGCTCCTTGACTCAGCACAGCTGCACTAGACCCGGAGCTGCTCTGTCCTCTCCATGCAGGGTTCCTACATGGGTCCAGGCTGCAGGACAGTCGCATCCACTCCCCGGCTGATCTCAGGGCACAGAGGCTGACCCTGCTCCCTGTTCTGCCCGTGCCCTGGTGGCTACACTGTTCTTGATGGGCAGGCCCCGGACTGGGCTGGGCCGGGTGATGTGAACTGTGAACCTCAGACCGCGGCTCCACCCCCTCAGGGATCAGCTGACTCTGTCAAGGTCCCACTGTCACCCCCCACCCTGCCAAACCCCCCACTGCTGAAACCTCCCTTTCCCTGGGCCAACTGGCATGGCCAAGGGACCACAAGGCAAGGTCACGGAGGGTATGCCCTGCACTTCGGTCTTTGGCTCTGATCTTTCTGTGTGAGCCGTGAAGACCACATGGAACGGTGGCTGCAGCAGTGTGTGAAACGGGCCGCGGATAACACACCAAGAGGGGAAGTGAGCGTGGTATTTTACAGGCATCCGTTGTGCCCTGGGCACTGTGTGCAGTGATTTGTGCAAGCAACGTCAGTCACTGCCTCTCTGAGTTCATATCAGGAGCCTCTGTCACAGAGGAGGAAAGTCGGGCTGAAAAGAGGCAGCGATTGTCTGCACCCGAGGGAAGGTGACATAACCAATACCCGAGCCTGTCCGGTATGTCTGGGAGGCCCAGGCTCTCACTTGGGAGGCAGAGGACTTTCCTTGCAGGATCAGCAAGAGCTCACCTGAGTCTGCAGCTGGCACATGCCATCTTTCCCTTGGGATACCTATCTGCCCACCCACTACCCATCAGCGAGCAGTTTCCTGGGCTCAGGCCCTGTTTTCCTGCAGACAGAGCTCGGTGATGGCCCCGAGGGCAGGAGTAGGAGACAGGAGGTGGGGCCAGGTACTCCGTGGCCCACTCTGCACCCTGCCCCTTGCACACATTGGGTGCCTCGGTCACTTGATGGGGCCCCTGTCATGTAGCACGTCTGTGTTCATGGTCACGGACTGTTTGGCAGCCACCATTAGGAACTTGGGACCGGAGATGAAAAGAACACATCCCGACTGACCAGAGCAAGTGTATATTCTAGGGAGAAGTGGCAGGCGAGAGCAGCAGTGAGGCAGGGAAACCATGAGATTGAGCCGGGAGGGCCGGGAATGAAGCTGAGTTACAGTGTGCTCAGCAGCGTGTGTAAGGCTCGGTTTTGAACTCCAGTATCACACAAGAAAAGCACCGAGCATTACGGTTTCCATTTGGAGTGTCCCCCAAAGACTTGGTGTATGTGGCCGCTCCTGAGGTCAGAGCACTGCACCGTTTGGAGACGCCACCTGGAGAAGGCGGGCCACTGGAGTGACACTGAAAGTTGCGCCCTGGCCCCCACCTCCGCCCTTCTCCGCTCTGCCCAGGTGGAGCCAGCTGTCCACCCGAGCCTAGGAAAGCCTCATCCCCTGGAAACCGTGGGCCTCGGGCATGGTGTCCAGCAACAGGAAAGCTGCTGAGATGCTGGGCAAAGAAAGAGACCATTTGCCAGCCTCTCACTAACTCCGACATACTCTGACTGACAGCCCAACCGCCGAGCCCTCAGGGTTCCTGCGTGAGCCCGACTCCTCTGTCCGCACGGAGCCCTGCACTCCGCACGCGCAGCAGCCCTGTCCACGGTGCTTTGGGGCTGAGGGCGCTTAGTGAGGGCAAGCGCCGCACAGCGTCCTTCAGCGGGTACGCGCGGCCCATCGAGACAGTGTGGGATATTAGCTGCCCTGGGGGGAGGAGGAAAGGAGCCACCAAGCCATGAAAGACACAGAGAAACTTCACATACGTAGGACTCATGAAAGATGCCAGCCTGAAAAGCAGCACACTGTAGTGTCCCAGCCCTACAATGCCCTTCAGAGGCAGAGTTAGGCCAAGGTTGCCACAGATGAATGAAGAGTTAAAGGGCAGTGAATTAAAGGCTCAGTGTCCCTCCTCGAGACCTCCACGCCAGTGCAGGATGGAGGCATGGCGAGAGGCAGCCACAGAAGTCCAGGTCCTTGCTCTGCCCAGGGAAGCCAGCGTGAGGTGCTGGCCGGGCTTTGGAGAGGCGGAGAGGAAGAGGCAGGGGGCCGGAAGGAGAAAGGAAGCAAGAAGAACCTTCCGGGCCGCGCAGGCTGGGAGGAAGGGAAGTTGTGGGCGGCGAGCGGTCCATGGGAGGCCGGGGCACGGGGTGGTGGTGCAGATGGGAGCATGTGCAGCAGGGTGCGGGACAGGGCTCCTGAGTTACAGAGATGTCGCTGCCAGGAGGGCGGGCCCAGAGGCAGAGCACGTCCTCGCCTTGGGGGGTCCTGGTCAGAGATGGCGTGTACGGTTCCTGGTGTCTAGCGGGATGGCAGGAAAGGGACCGTGGAGCTTCTCTGGGTTCTGGTTCCGATGAGGGCAGGGAACATTCACAGAACAGTGGAGGAGCTAGATACAGAGGCAGGCACCTGTAATCCCAGCGCTCTGCAAGGCTTCATGAGGCAGGAGGATCACCTTGAGTTGGAGGCCAGCTAAGGAAACTTACTGACTTAACAAGAGCTGTCTCAGAATAAAAAATACAGTAAGGGCAGGGGAGATAGCTCAGTGAAGAGGCTGTTAGATCCCTGAGGCCACAAAGGAAGAAGGAAGGCGGTGAAGCTAGGTCCATTCGAGCCAGGCTGTGAGGTACGGAGTGCGCTGAAAACTGGCCGTCCTGTTGGGGGTCCCCCGTGAGTCACTGCCCCTCCTCGGCTGCATCAGACTCACCGCCACCTGGGGCAGGGGAAGCATCTGGGCATCGCTAAGCCCTGGAGCAGACACTTGACAGCGCTCGTGTCCCTGTGCGCCCAGATCCACATCAGCACCGGGCACGTGGAGCACAGAGAAAGGCATGGCATTAGCCTGCAAGCCACGCGGTTCATTTTTTTTTTTTTTTTTACTGAGACAGGGTCTCACTCTGTATTCCAGGCTGGCCCCACTCACAGGGATCCTCCTGCCTCAGCCTCCCCCGTGTAGGGGTTACAGCTGTGCCACACCATACACAGCAATGCAGTTAATGAAGAGGACAGCTGTGACTGAATTTTATCCATCATTTCTTTTTTTTTTTTTTTTTAGGTTTTTTGAGACAGGGTCTCGCTTTTGTAGTTCAGGCTGGCCCTGCGCTCAGCCTCAAACTCATATCACAGCAGTCCTCCTGCCTCTGCCTTCCAAGTGCTGGGATTACAGGCGTGAGCCACCACACCCGGCACTGTGGTATGTGGTACTGATTGCTGCTGGGGTGAGTCTCCATGCCCAGTATTGTATGTGGTTACCAGGGATCGAACCCGGTCCTTGCGCTTGCAAGACAGGCGCCAGAACCACTGAGCTATATCCCCGGCCCTATCCATCATTTCTTAAAGTACTGAATTGGAATGGTAGTAAACAATAAAAACAGCCAATTTCTCTTGACTCCAAGTTGTTCCTCTGACACATGGGAATCTGCTATCTAAGCGTTTCTTCCTTGCTCTACAAAAACTTTTCATGGAGGCTTTTTTAAAAACGCAAAACAACAAAAGGAGCTACATCTGTGGATAAACATGGGTTTTAGCACTATCCCTTTTAAGCTTCAGACAGATTTTTTTTCCCCCAGATTTTTATTTTAAAACCCCAACTTGCCAGGTGTCCAAGTACAGATCTTTCTAGGGAGCCATTTTTTTCTGAGAAAATACTGTAGTCCCTCAAACTCTGACCTTATCTTAAAAAAAAAAAAAAAAAACTGACTGAGATGCAGCTCGGGGATGAGCCCTCGACCACAGCTCCATCCCCAGCCCCCAAAAAACTAAAAACAAATCGTGGGGCAGCACCTCTGCAGGGCCCCAGCGTATCGGAAATCCACTGCCCATCTCTGCTTATCCCTTCAATAGACAAGCGGAAGTGATGCGGCCATTTGGGGGTTAAAGAACCATCGTCCCTAAAGCTCCGGCTTCCAGCTTGGCAGCCAAGTGCTCCCGGTCGTGGCTGCTGGACCAGGCCAGGAGCAGCCCACGAGAGTGGAGGACTTACCTGGCCCCACAGCCGTCAGCCACCAGTGGGCATGTGGTGAGCTCGGCCTCGCCACACAGGTGCTCCCTGTCACCTTGCAGTAGCCAATGCTCACCTGACCGTCTGCCCAGGACGACATCTGTGCCTCAGCTTGTCAGGTTGTCATAACCAGCTGCACACCAGGGGTGGTGGCACGCTTCTCTGATCTCAGCACCAAGGGAGGCTGAGGCAAGAGGATCACCTGGATTCAAGGCTAGCCAGTCTACAAGCGGAGATGCTGCCTCAAAAACAAAAGTTGGGGAAAAAGTGGTTTTCTGGTATGCTTCTACTGAGGACTGAATCCAGGAACTTCTCATTGAAAGACATCACCAGGCTTTTTTATTTTATTTTTTTTGAGATAGAATCTTACTAAGTTGCCCAGTATGGGCTTGAACTTGTGATGATGCTCCTTCCTCAGCTGTCCAGAGTGCTGGGATTCCAAGCCTGTGCTCTGAGGCCCCACTGACAGCTAGTTGGATAAGCTATCAGCGGATTTTTCCGGATGAATGAGATGATCAGTGTAAACGTACCCAGCCTTCAGAGCAACCTGAGTGTTGAACAGGCGCACTCTACACTCTGTGCGAAGACAGCTTCTCACTCATTATCCAGCAGCCCCAAGACTGGACCAGAACCGCCCTGAGGTCAGCCCCAGCCTGCCCTGCCAGCCAAGCAGCCTCAGGCCTCTTGCTTCCCTTCATGCTAGAGATGTCCCGGTTGCACGCGGCCCGTGGGGGAGTGCAGTGGAGTAGCGTGTGGTCTGCGTCTTGCAGAGCCCTACTATACACAGATAGCGGTTTTGTGTCTACAGGAAATGCCCCCCCCACCCCGTGACTGTGCCACCACGCAGCCCAGCTGACCTCAACACTTGCTGTGTTGCCCGGGGTGTGAGGGAGAAGGAATATGGGGTTCTGTTGAAGCTGCCTCTCGGGGTGCACCCCTAGGCCCACAGTGGGGTGGGGAGGACAGTCCCTAGATTCTGCTCTGCACTGGACCTCTCCAAGACAAGCCCAGTTCTGGTGCAGAGGGGAACTCAGGGCCATCAAAGCTCCGGACAAGTCCGAGCACCACCGCTCAAGGACCCCTGAGCCTGGATGTGCCTTGGGGTGGGGGGGGAGCCCTGCAGTTTCACTGAAACCTGATTCACAGCTCTGCTGCAGCGCTGATTTCCGCTCACATCCTGTGCAGGAAGTACTCTGGCAGCGTCGGCACTGCGCAAGCAACAAAGGTTTTAAAATGTCGGCTCTGGAAACAAAACTGCACTTTGTGATGTTGGAATAATTATACCACACTGAGCTCTGATTACAGCCAAAACAGCAGTTACTAAATCCAGCGAACATGGAAAAACTAGAAAAGGGGGAGAAAATGAGCCCAGCCCCCCAGGGCCGGGGCGGGGCCGGCCTCACGGGTGTCTGTCTGCGCTGCGAGGGGTGTGCACGCGCACTCGCGCCGCCCCGCCCCCAGCCCGGCCTGTCCCTGGCCCGAGCCTCTGCATGCTGACACTCGCTGTGGGAACTCTGTGATTTACAGCTGAGTTGAAAGAACTGCTTTTATCATTGGAAGTATGCAGCCCCAGGCCAAAACAGACAAAGCAATTTTTTAGTCTCGGTTCAAAAGCAGCTTGAAAGACTCCCTGCTTTTCTCCCGGCCATCCCCTCAGGAAGGACTCTGTCTCCTCTGTCTCCCCAGCCTTCTGGTGCCCCTTCCTCCATGTCCCCCAGCGGGCCCCCAGATTGGAGAGAAGACAGCAAAGGCTCTGCCTTCGGGCCACCAGCAGGGAAGCCCCTTCCACAGAGGTCACCGCAGGGAAGCCCGAATTCATTGTTTTCCTCCCACGGTGGCACACAACAGAAACTGCGAAGTGTTATCCAGAAAGCTGGGAGCTGCCGCGTTCTCAGGAGAGCAGAGGCACTCTG
The DNA here is from genome assembly GCA_004026965.1 of Petromus typicus. NCBI lineage: Eukaryota > Metazoa > Chordata > Mammalia > Rodentia > Petromuridae > Petromus > Petromus typicus. The sequence continues at coordinate 6,715 of PVIR01046283.1, forward strand.
GTGAGCAGCGGACGGTCTGTTTCAATGCACCGATCGCCTTGGTCTCCAGCAGACCTGCTTCCGTCCTGTGGCCTCACAGGTCAGCGACAGTGTGGCCCCTATCAAGAGCACAGAGACAAACCTGAGTGTCCTCTTTCCCGACCCCTCCAGAGCTCGGCGTGGAATTTGAGGGCGCGCATTCCTCCAGCTGCTCAAATCCCCCGAGAGTCATTTCCTGAAAAGTAGACAGAGTGGCCTTTCCTCCAGCCGAGTGCTGTGCCGGGCGCGGGAGAGATCACAGCGCATCTGTCTGGCTCCTTTTCCTTCTCTTTTGCCCTTGCTTAGATACATGCGTGTTTGTTGAATGAGTTAGCACCTTTTGTGCAGCCAGAATTAATATCTTACTGATTCTGAATTAAAGAGACCATCAGCGGGTACCAGAAAAATTCTGTAGCTGTGATTTTCTCGTAGGAAATAGATTCTGCCTCTCTACCAGTATTATTTGAGGGCTGTTTGCTTGTTTGCTTGTTCGTTTGGTTTTTTTGAGCCAGGGTCTTGCTATGTAGCTCACTCCAGCCTCAAAGGCTCAGTCCTGCTGCCTCAGCCTCCCAAGTGTTAAAATGACAAGTGTAAACCCCCAGGGCCTGGCTTACTTACTGTGATTTAAAAATTGCTACAGTTGACTAGACTCGGTAAACTATAAAAGGCTGTGTTGATATGAAAGTGATTTCTGTTGCCCTATCTCCCAAATGCGCTGGCTAATTCTAAGCTTCTACAAGCTGGAATAATATCACCTTCACCGAAAACTCTTGCCAGAGTCCATTTGAAAGCTGTTGTCTTATACTCAGCAGATCACTAATACTGTCTCTATTTTTTTTTTTCAAATTGACTATTATCAGTGCACAAAAAAGTCAATCTTTGTACATCGATTATTTATCCAACAACATTCTTGATGTATCTTTTTAGTTTTAATAGTTAGAAAATTCTCTCTGACTTCCCCTGTAGACAGTTACGTGTATCTTTTATGAATAACAAAATATTTCACTCTTTTTTTCTGGCTACTGTGTTTCTTTTTCTTGTCTTATTTCACTGGCTGAATCTGCCAAAACATTGACTCCAACCACTATCAGCAGGTGCTTTGAGCTGTGCAGACTTTGAGAACATGGCTACAGTTTTATCCTTTGCCCTGAGGTCTTGCTATACATTTTATTAAGCTAAGGAACCCCTTTGTTACAGCTGTTCTATTTTGCTAAAATTACGATAAACCTTATAATTTATAGGTGACTGTTAAAAACCTTTCCTGCATTTCAGCAATTGGGAAGTTTAAAGTTTTTACCATTTTATAAAAACTAAGAGTATGAGCTGGCACGGCAGTACACACCTCCCTGTGACCCCAGCACTCAGGAGGGGGTGAGGCAGTCAGATCACTGTGAGTTCAAGGCCAGTGTGACCCAGCAGACCATGTTTCAGCAAATAGAAACAGAAGAAATAATAGCGTGTTAGATGAAACTTTTCGGAGTTTTTTCTGTTCAACTGTCTTTGCATCCTTGTTGCTTACTGTGAAGAATTTCCAGCCCTCCTAGCTCAGGACAGTAATAAGGCTGGATTAGTCTTCGCACTTTACAGACACCTTGAGACAAGCACTGGGCTGCGTGAGAAGGAGCCTGGACCTGTGCTCACGGGCTGCTGACCACCACGCAGCCTGCAGAGGAGCACGCAGCAGGTGCACTGCCTCCGGGCCCTCGTGGCAGCGTCTGCTTTCCGGCTCAGAGTTGCCACAGTTTTGAGCCACGGATGTAGCTCAGTGCTGCCCAACCTGCCTGGCACAAGCAGGTCCTAAGTTTGAACCTGATACTGCAAAGACCAAAAAAAAAAAGAGACATAGATTCAGATGCTTTTTCAATGCCAGGTATGGCAGTGACAGATATGGGGAAGATTTGTTCTGCAGAATGTGGTCGGGCGCAGTAGCACACACCTGCGATCCTGGCACGTGGGCGGTGAGGCAGGAGGATGGCCCTGAGTTCAAGGACTGCACGGGCCAGACCTCGGGTCAGGTTACAGTCATCATCCAGGTCAGCCTGTCTGAGGTGCTGTCACAGACCAACGGCCCTCATCTTACAGAGGCGGGCACAGAAGACATCTCACCTACCTCCTGAGGGGTTCCCGCTGGCCATGGAGTCACCCGTGTCAGGAGTAGGACGGCTGCGTCCCCCATCCCTGTGTGCAGGGACCCCAGTGATCCCGAGAAGTCTACACAGCAAGGATCCACCTGACGTCACAGGTCCTGCATGGCCCAGAGTGGGGGTGGCAAAGTGCACCTGAAAGTTAGGTGAGGGAAGTCACAGGCGAGGGCTGAGCTGATGGAAGTGGGAACAGGAGCGTCGCTTCACACACCGTCAGACCGCAGGGGGTGGGCAGGAGCTGGCAGGGCACAGGGAGGGCGGGCGGGTGTGCGTGCGGGCGTGCGATGGGGACAGACAGGGCAGGACCACCACAGGCCGGGGCCAGCCCCTGAAAGGAGGATTGGTAATGAAGGGACCCTGAGCACGGTGACGTTTAGGGACAAAAACAGACAGAAGCACCTTAACATCTCCTCTTCCTCAAAGGGATGCCATTTGAGCACAAGTTTTTCTTTTCTTTCCGTTTTTTTTTTTTCCTCTTGCATTGCCGGATATAGAACTCAGGGTCTTGGACATGCTGGGCAAGCACTTACCATGGAGCTACATCTGCGGCCTGTTTTTCTTTTTCTTTTTTTTTTTTTTTTTTTAGGTTTTTTGAGACAGGGTCTCGCTTTGTGGTTCAGGCTGGCCCTGAGCTCAGCCTCAAACTCACATCACAATCCTCCTGCCTCTGCCTCCCGAGTGCTGGGATGACAGGCGTGAGCCACCACACCCGGCACTGTGGTATGTGGTACTGGTTGCTGCTGGGCATGAGTCTCCACACCCAGTATGGTATGTGGTTACCGGGGAATCGAACCCGGGCTCTTGCGCATACAAGACAGGCACTGGAACCACTGAGCTAACTCCCCAGCCCCTTCTTTTTCTTTTGAGAGACAGCATCTCTCATGTAGGCAGGCTGGCCTTGAACTTACCAAAGTTGTCCACATCAGCCTCCTGACTGCTGGGGTTACAGGCATGCAACACCATACCTGGTTTCTGAGTTTCTCTTATGATCTAAAAACTGCTTATGTGCCCCAGAGAACCACTTTGAATGTTTGGTGCCGTGAGTGAAGGGCCTTTCTTCACACCCAGGAAGTAGAAATATGTCACACCTGGTCAGCCAATAGGTCAAGGGCTAGTTTTCATGAGCAAGCCCTGTATGTACAGACCTTGTTCCTACCAAGCCAAACCTGGCAGGAGATTGTCCCCATGGCTTCGTGGCTCTTGAACTGCACAAACTTACAAAGGAGGAACTGTTTATCTCCTTCCCTGGTGGCTGTGTCCCAGGTCAGCCATGGTGACCTGAGTAAAGAGAAGACCCACCCCATGACTGGTGACCTTTGAGGGGACAGAGCAGAAGGGATCAGAAGTTTGATTTTGGCCCCAGGAGACAGATATTGCTCCGTGACCTGCGCCTCCTCCCGGTGTCCGGCCTCATGTCGCTCCCTCCTCTGCCACCCACCCCATTCCCAGC
>PVIR01046284.1:0-10479 GCA_004026965.1 Petromus typicus
ACAATCCTCCTGCCTCTGCCTCCCGAGTGCTGGGATTACAGGCGTGAGCCACCACGCCCGGCACAGTGGTATGTGGTACTGGTTGCTGCTGGGTGTGGGTCTCCACACCCAGTATTGTTATGTGGTTACCAGGGAATCGAACCCGGGCCCTTGCGCTTGCAAGACAGGTGCCGGAACCACTGAGCTAACTCCCCGGCCCTATTGTGCCTATTTTGGAAACACAACAACCCAAGTTTGATCCTCAGTACCGCAAAAAAAAAAAAAAAAAAAAAAAAAAAAAAAAAAAAAAAAAAAAAAAAAAAAAAAAAAAAAAAAAAAAAAACACCAAAGAAATATGGATGGAAAACTCGCAGGGACATGGGGACATGCCCATCATGAAAAGCAAAGCTGGTTGGGTGGCCCAAACTCCCGGCAGCCTCCTTTTCATCTTGAGCCCATAGCTAGGGTACCCTTTGTAGGCCCAGGGTGGCCAGGAATGTTTGTAATTTTTTAAATTAAGGTAATAAACAGTGCTTTCATAATTTTGTAGATACAGCTACTCTGCAAAGCACACTGACAATATTTACTATAATTGTTTGTACGCTTCAAATTTGTGTTAACTTAAATTGCATTTATATTAAGAACGTATGGCCAAGCACGGCGGCACACATCGTAATGCCAGCACTCTGGGAAGATGAAGCAGGAGAATCACCAAGCTCAAGCCCAGCCCGGTCAACAATTACTTAGCGAGACCACGTCCCAAAATAAAAAATTTAAAAAAGGGCTAGGGATGCAGCTCAATGCATAGGCCAGTGCCACACAAAACAATGAAAAAACAAGAAGTACCAAAATGTGTGCAGACGTGCACGTGTAAGTGTGTGGTGACACAAACAGGTAACTGACATGAAACTGAGGGCTGAGGTTACTGGGGAGAAAAGAAGGAATTGGGGAGCTGACCGGAAGCCCTGGTAAGCTTTGTGCATAGAGTCTGCACTTTCATAATAATGAAATATGATTAAATACTAAAACTTTCAAAAAGGCTGGTTCACAGTCTTGTCATGTCTGACTTTGCACCTGAGACACAACCTTCAGGGCGTCTCTGCAGCGTGGGGGCCTCGGGCTCTGCCTACCGTCGCAGCAGCTCCTCAGGGGACAGGTCAGTGGTCTCTTCGTCACTCTGGCTGTCACTGCTGTCGGTACTCTCAGAACTGCTGCTTTTCTCTGATTTTTTATTCTTTTGTTTGCTTTTATGTTTGTGCTTCTTGTGTTTTTTTTTCTGAAAAAAAGTAAAAGGTATGCGATGGGGAGTAGATATTTCGTGCAATAAAAAGTTAGCTGGAGGCTGGGCCTGTAGCTGAGTGGTAGGGCTCTTGCTGCGCATGCATGAAGGGCTGGGCAAAAGGGCAGACTCGAGCATTTGGCTATTGGAGTCAAAAACAAACGCACACACTGAGCCTTGGTGTAACACAGGCAGACAAGAGCAGACAGCTGGGTACGCTTCCCTGAAGGGAGGCTGACACTGCCAAACCAAGTAGACGTGGGCAGGACCCCATCTTTCTCAACACAGCCTATTTAGCACACATGCATGCGTGTGTGCATGTATGAGTGAGGGTGGTACTGGAGATTGAACCCAGGGCCCAAACTGGATGTGGTGATGCAAGCCTGTAGTCCCAGCACTTGAGAGGCTGAGGCAGAAGGATCACTCTAAGATTGAGGCCAGCTTGTGCTATACAGTGAGTTCAAGGGCAGGCTAAACTGCATAGGGAAACCCTATCTCAAAAACAAAAACAAAAACAAAAAACCAAAGCAAAGCAGGGCCTTCACACTGAGTTCCATCTCAGCCTTCGGCTGTTTTGAGACAACATCCCTCCAAGTTGTTCCAGGCTAGTGTCAGATTTCTGATCTTCCTGCCTCAGCCTCCCAAATAGCTGGGGTTATAGGCAGCACCATGCTCGGCTACTCAGCCCAATCTTAATGCAGTGCCTGGCATCACCTCCCATGAACTTGACTGGTTTGTTTCCCCAGGTGCCTGAGGAACTGCGAACTGGGGTAGTGAACAGCTAGAAAAGCAGGGAGAAAAATCCAGGAGGACGACAAAACAGCAGTGCCCTGCCCAGAGCCTGCGGGTTTTCCAGTTGGTCAGCGCCAGTCTTTTCCCTGCACCGCATGAGGACTTCAGTCACCTGCACAACCAAGAACCTCTGCCCCTGGGAGCCAACACTGGAGCAGTTTCCCATCTACTCTGCTCCCAGATGGACCGCGCTGGGTGCCCCACAATCACATGACCTGGGTAAAAGCCTGAGGAAGACAGGGATGATGAGACCAGAGATATCCCCAGGGGGCCTGCAACTCTTCTTTCTACTGACATTTCCTTCCTTTCCAATGGAAGCTATGGACCAAGGGCTCCATTACTAAGAAAGACTAAATAGTTGAGGTCAGGGGTAGCCTGTACTGTTTTTAAAAAAAGGAAGCCAGGTATAGTTGTACACACTTATAATCCCAGTATTTTAGGGGGCTGAGGCAAGATGATCACAAGGGCTAGCCTGGTCAATTTAGTGACTTAGCAACACCTTGTCTCAAAATGAAAAATAAAAAATGCGCTGGGGATGCAGCTCAGTGAGAGGCCCTGGGTTTAAGCCCTAGTACTAGGAAAAAAGAATTAGTTGAGATGGGCTCAGGATACCTTCATTTTAATATAGGGTGAATAATCAGTGATTACTGTTTTATTATTTAATATTCAGTCTTTAAAATGCCATAAATGCCCTTTTCTCCTACTTTCTAATCTTCACCAAAATTTTTTAAAAGTACAGCTAAACAAATTAAAATATGCTGCTTTGGTGGAAAAGCTGAGCTTTCCACAGACAGTGAGCATTTCTGTAAAGGTGCAGAGGCCACATCCCTGCCCTGGGCCCCAGGTCTTCCTGATGGCCTCAGGCCGCTCAGGCTCCTCAGGACGCTGTAGGCAGGAGTGCCAGGCCCCACACAATCTTGCGACACAGGCCAATAACTCACCTTGTCTTTCTTCCGTTTGTGGTCTTTCTTGGTCTTATGTTTTTCTTTGTTCTTTTTATATTTCTCTTTTTGAGATGTCTCAGGTTTCTGACGAGCATCTGAAAGACAAATGGAATGAACACATGAATTACAGGGAAAACAAAGACTATGAAAAGTCAGTTCCTAACCTGCAGAGTGAGGAGTCTGACGTGGACAGAATGCCTCCCATGAAGGCAGAGCGCCTGCCCTTCGATGCGCTTCTGCCGCAGTGGTGAAAAGATTAGCATAACACCTGCCACAGTCAGGAAGTGGCCAGAGAGACATAGTCAGAGCAGAAAGCCCACAGGCTTTTTGCCTGCACCAGGCAAAACTGAGTACCGCAATATATACATATATACATACATAATTTAAAAATATTTTTAAGGGGACCAGGGATATAGCTCAGTGGTTCCGGCACCTGTCCTGCAAGCACAAGGACCGGGTTCGATCCCCGGTAACCACATAACAATACTGGGTGTGGAGACTCACCCCAGCAGCAACCAGTACCACATACCACAATGCTGGGCATGGTGGCTCACGCCTGTAATCCCAGCATTCAGGAGGCAGAGGCAGGAGGATTGCTGGACGTGAGTTTGAGGCTGAGCTCAGGGCCAGCCTGAACCACAAAGTGAGACCCTGTCGCAAAAAAAAAAAAAAAACCTTAAAAAAAAATTTTTTTTTTAAGAATTTATCTTACAGGGCCAGGGATGTAGCTCAGTGGTGCCTGGCAAGCAAAAAGTCCTGAGTTCAATCCCCTGGCCTGCAAAGGAAAAAAGAATGGAAGGAGTAATAATGAAGGAAAAACTATCTCATGAGATAATTTTCAAGTGCTGACACCAACTTTAAATTGAAGATCTAAACAACTAAAGCCAATGAAAAACACACTCAATGCAATTTTTCTAAGCTTTATACTTTTCTCCGCTTTCTAGCATTTCTTTCAAAGCTGGGTTAACCAAATCAATATTTAAATGTGACAACTAGAGGAAAACATAAAGTGGACATAGGAATTACAGGCTATCTACATATCTGGGCCACATTATTAGATGGTGTGCAGCCTTCAGAGATGGGAGAAACCACTGTGAGACGGCACGGACAGGAGTGGCTCTTGGACTCTGAAGAGAGGACAGGCAGTACTTTATTTGCTTCATTAGCCTAAGTACAGAAGACTTAAAGTATTTTTCTCCTTGCAATTACCCTCCCATCCTTGTATGCAAGATTTTTACTTTTTCTTATCTCTGTAACTGATGAAACTGATAAAATGTAAGTTGCTCAGGACTCTATAATAAACATCTGACACTTGGGGAAAGCTAAAAGGTCTCTGGCACCATTGAGAAACAGCTACCATTCAGGAACTTGCTGGAGGGAAAGAGATTCAAAATGTGACCAAAACCAGAGAACCCAGAAATAGGGGGGTTGGGTGGGCCGGAGCTGGATTGGAGATCTGGGTGGTGTAACCAGAGGCTGGAGCTGTCACACCCTGGGGATACACTTGAAGCTGGCAGGTGGACCAAGGTGCTCAGGACTCACTGGGGCAGAAGACGGGGGGCAGCCTAGGGCCGAACTCTTCCCGTTCATCCAGCTGCATCTTCTGTATCGGGAAGGGAGGTGCTGGGGCGGGCTCAGGAGGCGCCAGCTCAGCAGCTGAAAAACACAGCAGGACTTTCACTCAGTCGTGCAGGAGGGAGAGGGAGAGAGAGAGGGAGAGAAAGAGAGAGAGAGACACACACACACACACACACACACACACACACACACACACACACACCAGCCTGTTATTCATCTCTTCTGCCACTAAACAACCTGCTTGTGCTCCCTTTACTGAAGCAGCTCAGGCTAGGGGTGGAGACACAATGGACATGGTGGAGCTACTTCTACCCTGGGGACACCGGAGCCAGGAAGTCAGCTGCACGTGGACACCTGTGACTGAGTGCATCAGGGCTGTCGTGTTGAGAGACGGGTGTACCCAGGGACACACGCTCCAGGACACGGTAGCACTGAGGGTCAAACGCCCCTTGAGGAGGGGCTACAGGAGACGACACGGACACTTACAAAAAAACAGGGACGTAATACGGCCCATCCCAGAAAACTGGTGAGGACTAATTTCACTCAGAATGAACTATCAATAAAGGAAAGAATGAAAATATTCATGTCCATCTTAATAAGTGTATTATTTAAAAGATATCTACTAGAAGAAAAATTGGAAAAACACACAAAAATGTTAAAAGTTGTTATTTCTAGGAAAAGAGACTACAAATGGCTTAAACTTTGTATATTTCTCATGTGTCGGTGCACTGGGTATTGTCCCTGAGGCTTTACACTAAGTTACATCATCTACCTTTTTAAAATTTTATTTACTTACTTACTTATTTATTGTTATTATTATTATTTTTTTTTTAGGTTTTTTTGAGACAGGATCTCATTTTATAGTTCAGACTGGTCCTGAACTTAGCCTCGAACTCAGCAATCCTCCTGCCTCTACCTCCTGAGTGCTGGGATTACAGGATGAGCCACCACACCCAGCACTGTGGTATATGGTGCTGATTGCTGGTGGGTGTGAGTCACCATGGTGGGCACTGTAATGTGGTTACCCGAGATCGAACTAGGGACCTTGCACTTGGAAGGCAGGTGCAGGAACCAATAAGCTAAACCTCCAGTCTGAAAAAGTATATTTTAAAATAAAAAGTATTTTAAAATCTTCTCAATTTAGCTAAGTTGGAAAATCAGTATTACCAAACATAGTTGTCCTAAAAGATTAATACTAAAAGAATTCTGGGGCTGAGACATAGCTCAGAGGTAGAGCACCTGACTAGCATGCGCAAGGCCATAGGACTCTACCCAATTAAAAATGTGCTAAACCTCGCCGGTGGCTTGCTCCCCTGTTTTAAATTACTAAGAAACTAAGAGACATCATTTTTCCCTGTAGATCCCAAAGTCTAAGACACTGACATACCATGTGCCATGGACGTGGCTCTGCCCAAGTCAGTGTCTTGGAAGCCCTTGACGCTGGCCTCCTCTGGACCCGCCTCCTCGTCCTCACTGTTGTCTTGCTCTTCATCTGACGATGAGGATTCTGAGGAGCTGGCGAAGATGGCCTTGAAAAGGTCCATAGGTGGGCGGTCTCCTTCTCCCTCGGTGTGTGAGCCCACACCTTTGTCTACTGCCTGTATGGACAGTGAGGTAAGAGTTAGAAAGAATAAGCAAGATCATCAGGAACTCAGGCTCAACACACATGTACACACGTGCACCCAACACATGCACACGTACATATAATTGTGTCCGTGTTAGTGTGCTTGGTGTCCACAGCCACACGCTGGCTACCTAGACGGTGTCATACACGCAGTATTTGTTTTTCTAGGATGCGCTGATAACGCAGAACCAAAGCCCCGTGAGGAGACTGGTCATTAATTGGAAGTGCAGAGGGACCCCGAAAATGAAGTCAAACATGGTGACTCTCTGTCTTGTTTTCTTTTTTTTTTTTTTTTTGATTTTTTGAGACAGGGTCTCGCTTTGTGGTTCAGGCTGGCCCTGAGCTCAGCCTCAAACTCACATCACAATCCTCCTGCCTCTGCCTCCCGAGAGCTGGGATTACAGACGTGAGCCACCACGCCCGGCACTGTGACATGTGGTACTGGTTGCTGCTGGGTGTGGGTCTCCACACCCAGTATTGTTATGTGGTTACCGGGGAATTGAACCCGGGCCCTTGCGCTTGCAAGACAGGCGCCGGAACCACTGAGCTAACTCCCCGGCCCCTCTCTGTCTTGTTTTCAAGAGACTCTTCAAGCCTTCAGGGTTCAATATTAAAAGTAATAAAGAGAACGCACCTAAAGAACACACTGCAGAGAAACTGCTCTCCATGCAACTGGTACAACTCAGTAAAATGGTCACAAAACTCACCTTTGACATGATATACCAGTTGGACTAAAATAAACAAAGGTGACAGACATTCTGTCTAACAAAAGAGAGGTGGTAATGTCATACAAACTGATACGGGACACAGGTGGCAGAGGCACGAGGTAGAGAGACCATTGTCCAGCAACAGTCCCTCACCTGATGGGGACCCAAGACAATCTAAGCGCAGATACCGGGGAGGAGGAGGCCCGGGCTAGGCACACAAAAGCTGCGCATCCTCCCATGTTCCCACTAGAGCCGAAGGTGCCTCCAGACCTGTGCCTGGTATGGCCCTGGGCCCTGATACCAGCTCTTCTTCCCCTTGGGCAGTGGCCATTCCCCAGGCCACAACACCTCAGACTTCTGGCACAGAGACAAACACCCACACAAGGAAAACTCATATAAGACAGTAAAGTTTGTAGTTTTAAGGCACACTCTTTTTTTATAAAAAGCAAAGAGGAAAAATAATGATTTTTTTTTTAAATCAGTCTGAGTGCAGTGTCACATGCCCATAATCTCAACACTTTGGGAGGCTAAGGCAGGAGGATCTATTCTCAGCACTGTGGGACATGGAAGTAAAAGGATGACAAGTTCAAGCCAAGCCCAAGCAATTTAGCAACTTAGTGTCTCAAAATAAAATATTTTAAAAAGAGATGGGATGCAGCTCAGTGAGGTGTTTTTTGTTTGTTTGTTTGTTTGCGACAAGTCTCACTTTTGTAGTTCAAGCTGGCTCTGAGCTCAGCCTTAAACTCACAGCAACCCTCCTGCCTCTGCCTTCCAAGTGCTGGGATTACAGGTGTGAGCCACCATGCCCGGCACAGTGGTATGTGGTTCATTTTGCTGGTGGGTGTAAGTCTCCATACTCAGCAATATTGTATGTGGTTGCCGAGGATCAAACCCGGGCCCTTGCTCTTGCAAGGCAGGTGCTGGAACCACTGAGCTAAATCTCCGACCCACAGTGAGTTCTTTTGAGACAGCATCTTGCTATATAGTTTAAATTGGTCTCCAATTCTCTGCAATGCCAGGAGTATAGATGTGCACCACCTGGCCCAGTTTATGGGTTCTTATAAAGGTAAATATGTATGTAGATATGCCCAGCAATCTCATTGGCTAGCTACTGTAGAGAAAGGAGAACTGATACTCACATAAAAAATCTATACATGAATGTTCCTAGCAGCTTTATTTGTCATGATAACCAAAAGGTGGAAATGACCCACATGTCTTAAAGGGAACATGAATACGTGACCTGGGGACGTAGCTCAGTGGTAGAGGGCTATTGTGCCATGTGTAGCCCCCTGGGTTCAATCCCCAATGCTGCAAAAAATAAACTGTGGTACATGCCCGCAGTGAAGGACTATTCTGTAATACACCAGAATGGGGAATGGGGCACAGACACGCAGCCACAATTAGTCTCCAAGGCAGGAGGGGTGAAAATGCCAGCAAGGAAAGGTAATGGATATGCCCTGTCTGATTCTGTATGTATCCATTCTGGAAGGTATAACACCAGAGACAAAGAAGACACCACAGGGGGCTGGCTCCATGCGGGGAGGCCGTGACCACAATGGACAATGGGAAGTGGTTCCTGGTCACGGTGCATCTGCAGCCAGACATGACTACCACGGTGGTCGCAACAACTTGTATATGTTAAAATTCACTGAGCTCTGAGGCAGGAGGATCACCAAGAGTTCGAGCGCAACTTGGGCAACAAAGTGAGTTCAAGGCCATCCTGAACTACATAGTGAGACTCTGTCTCAAGAAAACAAAAAAATAGGGCCAGGGATATAGCTCAGTGGTTCTGGCGCCTGTCTTGCAAGCACAAGGGCTCGGGTTCGATCACCGGTAACCACATACAATACTGGGTGTGGAGACTCACGCTCAGCAGCAACCAGTACCACATACCACAGTGCCGGGCGTGGTGGCTCCCGTCTGTCATCCCAGCACTCGGGAGGCAGAGGCAGGAGGATTGCTGTGATGTGAGTTTGAGGCTGAGCTCAGGGCTAGCCTGAACCACAAAGTGAGACCCTGTCTCAAAAAAAAATAAAAAATAAAAAATAAATTAAAAAAAAAAATACCTTATCTGAGAGTGATTCCGGTGCATGCTCTTCCCCTGGGTTTGCTGAGGGACTGGACTCCTGCTTAGGGGGACCGACTTTTGATCTCGCCAAACTTAAAAACTGACTAATGGAATCTTCTTTCTTTTCTTGTTGAGATGTATCCCATCTGGACGGCTTCCTTGACTCTGAAAGGTAGGACATGGACATGACATTGGAACAGGCAAGCAAAAAGCAAATTCCTCACTGCTGATCTGTCATTCATTTGCCTGGAACCTCAGCGCAGCCACAATGTCCCAGGTACTGTGCAAGGCACTAGGGATGTGGCAGGCAGAGGCAGAGCCCCGGGGGCCCAGGCCAGGACCAGCATGGTGCAAGAGATGCCGGGACGTGAGCAGGACGGAGAGCCTGCACTGTGGTACCCTTCAGACCAGACCCCCCTCTGTCTCTCCAGCAGGTGGGAGAGCTGCACCGTGGTATCCTTCAGACCAGGTCCCCCCTTTCTGTCTCCCCAGCAGGTGAGAGGTTCAGAGGCTGCTTGGCACAGGGACCCTGGAGCCCCACTCACTGTCTGAGCTGTGGGGCTGTGGGGCTTTTTCATTTGATGCTTGTGTTGCGGGCTTGCTCTCTGGAAGGGTCAGAAAGTTGAAAACGGAATATTTGTCACGCTTCACTCTTGGTAAGCCAACTAAAGTAGAACTAGGGGTTGAAAAGAACAAAGATAAAATTTTAATAACAAATGCTAGGATAAAATCCACTTTTTGTAAAGTTGTTGGTCTCACATTTTCCCCCAACTCTCCTATTTAACTAAAGAGTCCACCTTAGGCGTTCGCAGTTTTTAAAGCAATTCATGAAATGATTTGGCTGAGTTTAGAACTCATAAGCTTTTTCTTATTATACTAAGAGCTAGAATCAATAAGTTTTTTTATGGTGCTGGGGACAGAAGCCAGGGCCTGGCAAATGCTAGGTAAATCCTTCACTACTAAGCTACCATCCCAGTCTTTTTTATTTGGAGACAGGGTCTCAGAAAGTTGCCCGGACTGGCCTTCAACTTGTGACCTCATCTCAGCGTCCACAGTAGCTGGGCGTACAGGCAGAAACCATCACAACTGGCTGGCATTTAACTTTGAAAATGGATTTCAACTGCTAAAACATATCCACAACTTCTGATATCGTTTGAACCAAGTGTATATACTTTCTGGCAGTGTTTATAACCACATTAGAAAGTGTTGAACTTTTATAGAGAATTAGCAAACAGAAGTAACTGAGCTTGTGGTATAGGCCCGTGGTCCAGCACTTGCCTAACACCCACAAGACTCTGGGTTTACTCCCCAGGATCACACATGCACACACAAAAACATAAGTAATACCTTAAATGTAAAGTATATGAGCAGCATTTAAAAGGTGGAAGAGAACAGTATTTTTGTAACTAGACATATCTGAGTTTCTTATCTTCAATATGGAATAAAGTTTCCTATCCAAATATTTGGGTCCTGGGAGTGTGTTTGTGTTGTGTGCTGGGGATTGAACC
>PVIR01046285.1:0-10326 GCA_004026965.1 Petromus typicus
GATTCCCCGGTAACCACATAACAATACTGGGTGTGGACCCAGCAGCAACCAATACCACATACCACTGTGCCGGGCGTGGTGGCTCACGCCTGTAATCCCAGCACTCGGGAGGCAGAGGCAGGAGGATTGTGATGTGAGTTTGAGGCTGAGCTCAGGGCCAGCCTAAACCACAAAAGCGAGACCCTGTCTCAAAAAAAAAAAAAAAAGAATCTGTCAATGTCCAGAGACATTGCTGGTGTGCCACTGGCTTCAAGTAGGCACATCCAGGGAGGGCACTCAACAAACACCCTATGCTGCACAGGGTAGCTCCCTACAACAAAGAATTATCTGGGACAAGACAGAAACAGTGCTGAGACTCTGAAGTAAAATATCTGCCGTATGCCAAATGCCCAATGATAGTTACTATAATTTAATCTTTTTTCACTAAAATTTCCCATCTTTTGACACCTCTTTGATGAGGGACCACGCACTGTGCTCAATAAATTCAATGTATGTAGATGAAATCTTCCCTCTGGTAGCTATGTCAAGAGTCTGCATCCAAAACCATGACAAACTGGAGACTCAGAAGATAAACCACGGACACAGAAAGCCAGCACACCTGAAATTTCAATTTTGTATCTGACCTGACATGGAGGCACCCACCTGTGATCCCAGCACTTAGGAAGCAGACACAGGAGGGTCACTGTGAGTTTGAGACTAGCCTGAGACCCTGTCTCAAAAAAACCAAAATAAAATAAAATAAAAACTGTATCTATGTACTTTTCCTAAACAGATGCACATAAGCTTTCATTCTATCAGCTCACTGTGCTCAATAGTCAGGGCCTTTTTCCAGTTCAAAGGAAAAGACCAAACTCATCTAACCTCAAGACCTTTGCACTTACCGGCCTCTCTACTTGGGACACTCCTCCCCCCAGAACTTCCTAGTGCGGGCCCTTCCTCTCCCCGTAAGAGCTTCAAATCTCACTTCCTTAGAAAGGCCTTTTTGTCCCACCTTCATCTTTTCATTCCCAAAGGTCTTACTGAAGCCTTTATAATTATATTTACCTGTTCACTGCCTGTCCCAGCACGGGAATATCCAGTCAAGAGGCCAGAGACTTTGGTCCTTACTCATTTAACGAGTGCTGGGCACATAGTGAATGGTGATAAATAATCACTAGGTCTAAGAATGCCTCAGTTCTCAAAGGAGCCCGGAACTCTCAAGCAGTTGTGGGTCATTACACTGAAGTAGAGGAAAATGAAATCAATGTAAACCAAGGGTCCTGTTACAGCCTGGGCAGAAGTGACAGGTACAGCCCTACAGATCCCGACAGCTCAAAAACAGGGCCCACACCCCTCCGTACTACAGCGAGAGGAAGCGGAGCAGCGCAGGACGAGGAAATCTCGACTTAGGGTGCCGCGCTAGCCAGGAACAGAAGTGGGGAGCCGAAGCCGCAGACTTGGAGAGTCAAGCCGGTCGCTCCAGGCTAGGTCTGGCCTGGCCCGAACCTGAAGGCCCGCCAGGAGCTGCCGCCTGGGCAGAGCGCGCCGGGCCGGACCAGGAGTCCCGGCCGCCTCACCTGCAGGTGAACTTGACGGCGAGAAGCAGCGCGCAGCTGAGCGCCACGGCTCCGCAGAGCAGCTCAGGCCGCCGGCGCGCCATGAGGGAGGCGCAGCGCAGACCGCGGCGGAGCCGGCCCGCCGAGGACTCTCCAGCCGGGGCCGGGCTGAGAGAGCCAGAGCCCGCCGGGCCGCCGCCGCCCTCGTCCTCGGCGTCGTCGCTGCTGCTGTTGCCGCCGCCGCGGCCTCCGCATTCCGACATTACATGCTCTCCGCCGCCGGCTTTATACCGCCGCCGCCGCCACCACCTCGGGCCCGGGGGCCCGGCTAGCCCTGTCGCTCCCCAATCCCAGAGCCCGTCGCACCCGCTAACCCGTAGCCTCCACGTCAGCCGCGTCGCCGCCGCGTCCCGCCTCCCACCACGGAGTGTGCGCAGACACCGACTCCGCCCAAGGCCACGCCCCGGAAGACCACGCCCCCGCACTCACGGATTCTGCGCAAATGCCCGCACCATGCGCAGCCCCGTCATCTTTGTACAGCTCCCGCCTCCGATCCACCGAGTCTGTGCAGCTTCCGCCCTTGACCTTTCGGAACGCGAGATTCTACTATCTTCCCATCAAGTACACGTGTGATTGCCGTCCTACTTGGAGTCCACATTGCCTAGATTTTTTTTTTTAGGAGTTATGGAAATGGCAGCGCTCTTACCACATACTTTTGAGGATTAGGTCCTGCTTTTAGGAGGAAAAAACAAAAGGACAGAGGCAGGAAGAGCCCAAGAACCTAGGAGTGAAACCGGACACATTTCAGCCTTCACTCCTCGGGAGGCACAGCTGTACGGTCCTGTGATTAAAAAGGCGATTCATAGAGCTTGCCAGGCTCATCATAAGTCTTAAAGTTGGGACCATTTCTGTTTCCCCAGCCATGAGGAGGGTCTGTTCTGTTGTACCTGCTCATTTTACAGAAGGGAAAAATCAAGGGCTGGGGATTTAGCTCAGTGGTTCCGGCGCGTGCCTTGGAAGCTCCAGGGTCCAGGTGTGATCCCCGCTAACCACGTACCGCAATGCAAATTAACATGATCGAAGCTGCAAAACTAGTAGCAGAGAAATTCAAAGTCAAAGGCTAGCCGCCCTGGCTAAGGAGTCAGTGGCTCCAGTAGCCCACTCCGCATCCCCAAGGTCTTGGTGGCTCTTTTCCAGGACACATGTCAGAGTTACAGTAGTTGCTTATTAGGAAGTAGTTGAAGGACGTTAGTCAAGAGGACGAATCTCGCTTCTGGGAATGTTATGGGCAGGTTGTTCTCTAAAAGGTGTTTTGAGCTTCAGTCCTAAGCACAGTATTGGAGGGATGTCCAGTAATGTGTGTCCTCTTGACTCTAAATGTTAGATCCTTTCTAAGTGGTTTAAAAAAAGGTGAAGTTGGCAAGGGATAACATGTAATTTGACATTAGTCAGGAATTGGTCTCATCAGGAAGAGGACAGGTGTTCCCAGGTAAGTGAATGTACATAATTACATAGCTGCAAGGGCCTCAGGTTAAGATCTGGCCTCCAACAGCAACAAATACAAACAGCTGGCTTACAGAACGCCTCTATTCCCATCAGCTCTGGAGGCAGAGGAAGGACGATGGGAAATTTGAGGACAGATTGGTCAACTTAGCAAAACCTGTCTCAACACGAATAAAAGTTGAGGAAGTAGCCCTGCGATCAATCTCCGATACCAAAACAAAACTCTCCTAACAGAGCAAATACGCCTTAAGGGAATTAAAGCAGCATGATGTTAGGAAAAATATAAAAAGGACAATTGAGAGCCGGAAGTGAAGGTGAGAACCCACTTCACTTGACCGAAGTGGGTCAGCTGTGTGACTCACACACACACATCTTGCCATCCGTGTCTGGTTGTTTCCACAGATGTGAATTGGGCTTTTGTTAGGTTATGTCCCAGACATGCAGTTTTATCAGCTGAAGGGATCCAACATCAAGGCTCAGCATGTCAGTGGCTCATTTACACCGGCCATCTCGTTTGTTTGCTGTATCCTGTAACTTTTTTGTTGTTTATACTTTATTTATTAAATGATTC
This sequence comes from Petromus typicus, assembly GCA_004026965.1. Taxonomy (NCBI): domain Eukaryota; kingdom Metazoa; phylum Chordata; class Mammalia; order Rodentia; family Petromuridae; genus Petromus; species Petromus typicus. Next base: position 3,610 of record PVIR01046285.1, read on the forward strand.
ACTTAGCATTAATTCCTTTAATGATTTTTAACATCTAAGTTATATACTGAACAACTGCTTTGGAGATTATACATTTTTTTCAGAATCTGCTTTATATTTATACTAAGTTTCCAGTAAAATCTAGAAACTGCCCCAATAGACCTCCAGTGCATCTTTTTTTTAAAAATTACCCTGTTTTGTTACAGACCCAACCATATATTTGTTACAAACCGAACCATTATCCTTACATAATCTTGCCTTTAAAACCTTGAGAGAATATATTGCTGATACGGTTTGTTAACTTTCTGACTTCACATTTCTAGTTCTAATGATCTGTGTAGACTGAGTTACTGGGTACTGTACATTACTAACGGAAACACACATGGTCAAGTCAGCAGCGCTCTCTCGTGGGTTGCTGGGAAAGAATCTGCCCTGTGCTGCCCCAAGACAGATGACATTTGTGTTGATCTTTATAAGGTTCAAAGTACTTTTGTTAACAAGTTTATCTCAGACCAAGAATTCCTTCTGAGATAAAGTGGGAGAGGCTGAGGTAACAGATTAACATAACACCCTGGATTAACAAAAGCGTGTGCTGTGTCTTCTGCTCTGAGCACCAGGGGTCACTGCTCCTTCATGTTAGTTCAGGGAGATTCGGGGAATGGTAGTGAAGGGGTTGTTAGACAATGAAAATATTCTAAAAGTACTTATGATAATTGTCGTAAAGAATACATTTGTCAAAAATGGTCTTTTGAAAGGACAAGTTTATTCCAGTAAACAGACTAAAATCAGAAGACTAGCCGCTTGCTGGGAAAAGCCAGGTTTACCACACGGTGTGGAGGAGCTGACTTTGGGAGAGAGGAAGAGCAGCAGCTGGCTGGGAGCGGTTTCTTCGTGAGAGGATGGGCTAACACCAGGAGAGCGCTAACAACCACTCACCGGAAAAGGACTTAGGCTTCTATAGGTCTGGAAGAGGCCAAGGAATCTGAGGTGAAATGTTTGACTGGGATCCCTAAGGACAGTCTGCTCGGGTGTGTACACAAATGCTGGACTTCTTGATGCCACGGGGGTTATATATATTTTCTTTTGAGTCCACTTGCCCAATTTACTGAGAAGCTGTCGTTTACTAAAAGCAGGCTGTTTGCTTTGTCCCGTTTGTTTGTGAAGGACTCACGTAAGTCAGCACTGACAGTGACTGTAACACAACATTGTGGATATACTAAGAGCCACTAAATTGTACACTTAAGAATAGCATAGTCAGGGGCCGGGGAATTAGCTCAGTGGTTCCGGCGCCTGTCTCGCAAGCGCAAGGACCCGGGTTCGATTCCCCGGTAACCACATAACAATACTGGGTGTGGAGACCCACACCCAGCAGCAACCAGTACCACATACCACCGTGCCGGGCGTGGTGGCTCATGCCTGTAATCCCAGCACTCGGGAGGCAGAGGCAGGAGGATTGTGATGTGAGTTGGAGGCTGAGCTCAGGGCCAGCCTGAACCACAAAGCGAGACCCTGTCTCAAAAAAAAAAAACCAAAGAAAAAAAAAAAGAATAGCATAGTCAGGTGTGGTGACACCTACAATCCCAGTACTTGGGAGGCCGTAATTGGAGGATTACAAATAGACTACACAGCAAGATCTTGTGTCTCAAAAAAACAAAACAAAACAAAACAAAAAAACAACCTGGCTTATGTTATATGAACTGAATCTCAAAAATAATTTTCCCAACCTGGAGATGGTGGTCGCACATGCCTGTAATCTCAGTAGTTGGGAGGCTTAGGCAGGAGGATTACTGTGAGTTTAAGGCCACTTTGAGAACATGATGAGTTCAAGGCCAGCCTGAACTATCCTAGGGAGACCCTTTCACAGAAAACATGTTCCATGAAATAAAAAGTCCAAACAGACACACTGGCTATTTCTGTTTCCTCTGTTTTCAATATGGGATTGGACTTTTTACTCTGACTTTCTTCCCTTCTTCTGTTCCCTCTCCATGCTCTCTGTGCCCAGTGGGTGTGAGCTCACTGTGGAATAATTAACTTTACTTCCTGAGACCAAAGCTGAAGCAGGCAGGGCTGTTAACTGCAAACCAGAGCATGAAACTGGCTGATTCAGGCAGAAATGGGATTTACCGAAAGGACGGTTCAGAGCACAAACAACTGCTGAGAATGTGGAAAGTTGAGGCACAGAAGGTATAGAGGGAGTTTAGGGCGGAGTGGGTCTTGGCTTAGGGTTGTAGCTCAGCGGTACAACCCTTACCTAATAGGCAGAGCAAAAAATAACTGGTCTTGACGGCCTTTCCACATGTGTAGAAAAGGCTGTGCTACTCACCTCCAGAGACTCTTCTGACTCAGCCTCCCCTTCTGCTACATGCCCTACTCCTCACACCTCAGTACCTGCTGCCCGCCCAGCATCCCATTCTCTTGATCGTCACAAGGAAGTCACTTGGCCTGAAGGTTAGGGGGTTGCTGCGTCACAGCCCAGCATCTGCTGGCCTTTAAGGCTCTCAGCTGACACAGATCGCCACTTGCTCCCTGGCTCTCTGGTCCCAGCACTGCCTGAGCCCTCCACAATCTCCTTCACCAGAGTCCGGTCCAGGGTGTGGAGCTGACCAGTAGGTGGCGTCTAACCTCACCTTTCCCCTCCCTAATAATCTAAGGGACAGGACCGGGGGCAGTTCCTGTGTCAGTCAGCACAGGAAGCTGATCACTCAACTGAAATTCACAGGGGGGCCACAGGGAAAAGCTGCTTCAGATCCCTCCAGTTTGCCCTCACTTGCTAGTTATTTAAGTGAAATAATTTTCTTAAGAAACCAGCTTGTGATTTTACCACTTGATTCCAACAATTCATGGAGAAAAGACCACACCAAAGAACAGAAGACATCTCTATATAAAATCTTTTATTACAGGCAATATTGGTCCAGACACTACACAATACCAACAGTACAAGTTTAATCTTTCAAAATCATCATTGAAACAGCAAAAGACCAAGAAATAAAATTTGAGTGAATTATTTTCAAAATATTCTCGATGCACATTACCTCAGTTCCCTTATTATAGTGAAACATACAAATACAGAAAAATACCCCATTTAACATATACTAGTGTTAAATGGTTATTTGGCTTAAAATCTGAGTTAAGAAAATCCTTTTTAGCAACCTACGTACAGATAAGTAGCAAACTTTATTATATTAAATTCATTCCACTAAATCATGTAAAGATTTTCATCCATCATGTATTCTGACCCCAGTACAAGCAAGTGTTTATTCTCTCACTGTCACGGTTCTTCCTTGAAGGACCAACTCAAAGAGCTGCCCTGGACATAACCTGATTCTTTTCTCCAACACTTCTTCCAAAAGTCTGTTCAACAGATGGCACCCAGGCAGCAGTCACTTTGCCATTTGAGGCTAATGGCTCGGTGGGAGCTTGGGCAGACCTGCTAACCAGCCGGCTTCCTACCTACTGGGAACTGCTCGGGAGGAACGATATACGCCAATACTAGCAGAAAGCCTGCAGCTCTTCTGCTATGTGCCTCAGAACACTTTCAATTTTTCTGGTCAATGCTCTGATCGGGTTACATAAAAGCCAGCATATTAGTTTAAATCTTTAAACAAAAAACTATATTTTCCAAAGTCATTATCATTTGGGGCAATTAAGTGATCTTTTCGTGCTTTGCTGAGCTTCATTCTGAGGGCATTTCTTCTTTCTTCCCATTCGTGGAGCTCTGCATTCCCATGTGCAAATTTACAGTTGCTTCCCTCAGTACAGGTTCCATTCATATACCTGTGGGGAGATTGCGGCCTGGTGTAACTGCTGCGACTGCAATTCTTTTATCTGAGACAGAGTCTTGCTAGGTAGTTCAAACTGGCCTCAACTCACTATGTAGCCCAGGCTGGCCTTGAACTCATGGTGATCTTCCTGCCTCGGCCTTCCGAGTGACAGGGTCACAAGTGTGACCACCAGGTCCAGCTAAGCAGTGATTGTTGAAAATATATTCATCATTAGCTTTGTTAACTACATGTAACTTTTATTTTAAAATTCTTTTTTTCTTTTCTTTTTTGGTGCTGGGGATTAAACCCAGGCCTCACAACTACTAAGCATGTGCTCTATCACAGAGCTACGCCCCAGGCCCAGTTCGGAATCCTGGCTGAGTTCAGGCAGGCCTTGAACTAGGAAGCTCAGGGTGGCCTTCAACTTGCGGGGCATCCTCCTGCCCAGGCTCCCAAGGGCAGGGAGTACAGGTGGGTGCCACCATGCCCCACAGGAATCTCAAGCCTTAAAGTGAATATTTTACAGATATGACATTGACAAAAGAAGCATGAGGGCTTTAAACTATTTAAATGCATTCACTGAAAGTGAATGACTGGGACTAGTTGAAGTTCAGTGTAGGGCATCTGCCAAGTCTGCATGAAGCCCGGGGTTCAGTCTCCAACACCACAAAAAAGAAAAAAGTACTGACTGGTGCGGAAAAACAAACTGCCGTTGTTAATGCAGCAGAAAGATATCAGAATGGCATTAAGTAAAAAAATCCAAAGTTTTAAGGATTCATGGCTGTAAATTTGGAATGAAATGCAAATATTTATAAAATGAAGAGTAATTTTAAATTACCCAGTGTTCATTTAAATATTTCCCAGGAAAACAAGAGTGGTATTATTAATAGTGATATCATTAAACAAGAGTGATATCATTTTCCTTTGATATGAGTTCTGGATTTGCCCTTGAAATAGAACTCAAAAGCCATTTTAAATGGGATGCACACCAATTTTGTGCAAATGCTATAGCAAAGGATTAGAAGATCACAGTTGAAAATGGTAAAGACCAGAGGGCAAAACTGAACGAACATCTTCCTTTCTTATTCGTTTACCTTGGCATGGTTGAAGTCAGTCTCAGAAGGTCACTAGGTAACACCAGAAGAACAAAGACCTATTCACCGAGTAACACCCAAGTGTGCTGCCAGGGTCTGTCAGGTCCAGACCCACCCAAGGACTCCAACACAGCGGATGACCCCAGTGTGCTCACATGGTGTCCAGGAAAGCTATTAAAATCCAGCACTTTTTATTCACAAAAACTGTGCAAAGCTACATACCTCTCACAAATACTGAAATATCCTGTTGGGAAGCGATGTTGCCAGCAGTACTGGTCATCTTCAGTGTGGAAAACCTTCTCCTTGTGCTTCTCCGAAGAGATGTGGCCCTGCCACTGCTTCTCACTGTTACAGTTCTTGCCGCACATCCAGCAATGAAAATCTACCTACAGGTGGCAAACACAGGAGGCCTCTCAGTGGCGGTGTCTGAGTCCCCTGTCACTGCTCAGGGCACCTGAAAGGCCCAAAGCCACCAGCTCTGAGAGCCAAACTCTTATCTATTCTCAGGGAGCCAGGCAAGGACAGAAAGTGAAAAGTAAGATCAAGGAAAGGGCCATAATGTAGGGAAAAAAGCTGACACACGGAAAGCAGAGGAGGGGGATGAATCTGGCTAGACATCCAAGGATTCCCCAGCACACAGGCCCAGGAGCTGGTGTCCAGCAGACAAGGATATTTACAGGGCGGGCAGGAAGCAGGTTCCAGTAAGGACTCTGGGAATAATGAATTCCGAGAGGAAAAGAGAGGGTGTGTGAAGGTCCAGGTGTGCTCTCTGGAAAGACCAGCAGCCACTCCCTGTGCTGCCCATCCACTGAGCTCCAAGGATGGGTCAGGTACAAGAGAGGTAAACAAGCTGGGTGTGGTTGCATACACCTATAACCCTAGCCCTCTGGAGGCTGAGGGAAGAGGACTATGGATGTCCCAGGCCAGCCTGGGCTACACAGTGAGAACTATCTCAGAACAACAGCAAAACAAAACAAAAAAAATAAGCTGGCCCCGCAGAGGGCAGACCTCCTCAGGAGGTGGGGTTTAAATGGTGCAGCAGATAGTGTCTGGGTAGCATTTCCCAAATATCCTGGGTGGACACACAAGCCCAGGCCAAGCATAAGCCCTGTATAGGCCTGACTGAATGAAGGTGGAGAAGTGCCATAAACATACAAGAAACAAATAGGACCATTCTACCTAGCAGCTCTCCTTCTAGGGCTTTTCCTGAAAGAATTAAAGACAGTACATTACAATGATACATGCAGCACAATTTATAGCAGCAAAATTATAGTGGCTGTTTATAGCAGCATAATTCACAATAGCTAAATATTGGAAGTGGCCTCTATGCCCTCAACAGATGAGTAGATGACGAAAATGTAGTATTTACCCTCTGCCAGAAAGGATAAAAAGAGTCATTTGTAGGAAAATGGATGGACCTTCAAATAATAATGTTAAGGGAAATAAATAAGACACACAAGCTTAAATATCACATAGTTTCTCTGGTATGAGAAATCCAAAATATAAACAAAGAGAAAAATTAAATAGAGGCAATAAAAAATTAGGGAGATTGATCTTTTTAAAAAGGAAAGGGGTCGGGGGCCGGGGAGTTAGCTCAGTGGTTCCGGCGCCTGTCTTGCAAGCGCAAGGGCCCGGGTTCGATTCCCCGGTAACCACATAACAATACTGGGTGTGGAGACCCACACCCAGAAGCAACCAGTACCACATACCACAGCGCCGGGCGTGGTGGCTCATGCCTGTAATCCCAGCACTCGGGAGGCAGAGGCAGGAGGATTGTGATGTGAGTTGGAGGCTGAGCTCAGGGCCAGCCTGAACCACAAAGCGAGACCCTGTCTCAAAAAACCTAAAAAAAAAAAAAAAAAAAAAAAAAAAAAAAAAAAAAA
>PVIR01046286.1:0-10326 GCA_004026965.1 Petromus typicus
CATCACCATCCTCCTGCCTCTGCCTCCCGAGTGCTGGGATTACAGGCGTGAGCCACCACGCCCGGCACACTTCTTCTAATTCTTCTTTGATTTTTTTCCAGTGATTGGATTTCAAATAATCACTTCACTCTACTCACCCCACCTTTGACATTTTCTTTCATGGATATTTCATGGACAGCTTTAATTTCCATGATATCCTTGCTAATTGTGTCTAAGGGCTGTGTTTCAAATAGCCAACATGCTGTTCTTACACCCCCATTCTTAGTGTATTCTCTGTGAACAGTTTTGACCTCTAGCATTTGAACTGAAGCATCTCTAATAACATATCATAGTTGGGTTTCAGAACGTTTTATACTTCTCTTCACATTTCCTTTAATTTCTTCGAGCTCAGATCTGAGCTGCAGTAAGTTAATCTCATCCACTGAATGGAGTTGTCCAGGTTGATCCAGATGTTGAGTCTCGAACATGTATTGCACAGTCTTGACATCTCCCCCAGTTATATTTGTAGTAACAGACAATACTGATTCTTCTTGATTTCGGTTCATTTTATTCATTTAATCTAGTGGCCTTGTTTCAGATATCTTCCAGGCTGTGGAAACATCTCCTCTGGCTAATTCAGGAATTTTGTCAGCATTCACTCTTGTGCCAGAAGAAGTAACATGCAGTGTATCTATGGGATGAGTTTCAAACATCCATGTTGTGTACTTCACGTCACCACCAGCAATGATTTCTTGATCAGCATTGCCCTTGGATTTGTCACATTCATCTGGAGAACCATTATTGATGGTATCTAATGGCTGATTATCAAAGATTCATCTCATAGACTGCACCTCCACTTTCAGAAGTTTATCCCATTCTAAATACTCTCTTTCTGAGTTCAGGTATTTTTGAGAGCTCTCATTTGTATTTTCAAACACATATCACACATGTAGGATATCTGCTGAAAATGAGCTCCCTATGTTCTTTTGACTAGATACAATCTCAGAAACCTCACTGATATATCTTTCTCCAAGATTTTTCTTAACTCAGGATGAATATGTTTATATAAACGGTTTAATTCATACATATTTCTTTGCGTGGAATAGACATCTTTGGGGACTGGTAGTTTCTTGCAGGGCTAGGAAATTCAGGGGACTGGGAAAATGCTGTCACATCCATCGGAGTTTGAAGTACATCAGGTGGTGAAGGAGGAAATTCCTCTGTCTCTCTTAAGGAATGGCATTTATTCATGCCACAGTTGTGGAAGTGGCATTATGATTAATATTTCTTGAGGCTGATGTTTCCTTCCTCTGCCTGGTGGAAGCATAAGAAGAAGAGGTGCCCACAATTGATGTTGGTTTTACAGTCTCTTCATGGTCACTTTCAATCTTTAGGGGCAAGGGAAAGCTTATTAACATTAATGTAGTGGTGAAGGCTTCCCAGGGGCTGATCAGGATCAAAATAACCATAACCAGGACTCTGTTGTGACAACTTCACAACAGGTAGAAACTATGTTAAAGATTTATCTAGGAATATTATTCAATGTGTGTTACTATTTTTCCCATGATCTATTTTTATTGTAAATTATATCACCCATTCAATGTATAACTGACCCATAATTTTTGTATTTGTACTTTATCTGCTGCTACATATTCTAGAACATACACATTTTTTTCTTCCCTCATATACTCTAGTGAGTAGCCTAATTTTTTTTCTTTTGTAGATCAAAATTGTCCTTTTGAAACAGAATGCAATGTAGATCAGAATTTTTTTAATTGCTGTTGTTGCTGAAAAAACATATCAAATATTCATTGATTTAAAAGGTTTAAGCATTTAAATCTGATTTTACACTTAATATATTTCTGTGTAGAGAATTTACATTACCTTAATATACTTGGCTGGGTTTATTTTCTCTTTGTCAGAGTAGAGGACTTTTTCCTGGGCAGACTTTTCAAATTGCTCTTTTAAAATCTTAGTTGAAACCATAGGAATCTTTTGATCATCAGGTGTGTCTATGACTATAAACACAAGAGAATACCAAGGATACTGTGTAATGAATAAAAATTATGCCTCAGTGGAATTATAGTGCTAGGGAAACTTCTCACAATATATTTAAGAGAAGATTCAAGGGATAAATTTATCCCTGTGGCATTATTTAATTATGTAATTTAAGAATGTAGCAAGAAGTATGAGAAGAAAAATGTAGATATATCTATATAGATGGAAATATTTACCAAATTTTCTATAGGTATATTCTATTTCTAGGCTGAAAAAATATAAGTTATAAAACAAAAGAATAGAATATGTTCTACTTTCTTAAATGGTGAAAAACAAAATAAAGACATGGTTATGATACTTAAATAATGTTTTGCTTAGAGGCAGATTAAATCTTCCCTCTTGATTCTTCAAAGCAGCAAACCATTTTGCCTTTTTTATAAGCAAGACAGCTTGCTTTTGGAAACAGGAATATTTTTATAGTCTAATATATCTCTAGGTTGAGAATTGGAAATAATAGTTCATAAATCTCTTATTTATTTAATTTAATAGGTAATTATGTACCAGAAATCCTTATAAATACTAAATTTTATTGTAGATTCCTGAGACCAGAAAAAAAAATACAGACTTGACTGCTCTACCATTTGGGGGCTTTAGAATAAATGCATGGTAAGTTAATGGGCAATATCTATTTTAAAAAGGCACAGTGTCCAATTGCCATGGGGAAAACATTCTTATATGTTGAAACATGAGCCTTACTCATTTAACACTATGAATCAGAGTTTCTCCAGTTACTCACCAGGGAAGATCGGGCTTTGGAAATCCTCCATTCACACTCAAGCACACCAAGAAGAGAAAGATATTGTGGCCAATGATACAAGACTCTTACCTGTTTGTTGAACATACTGAGTGAACTGAGAAGCTTGGTTTATTTCCGCAGTGCAATTTTCACCATGAGAGATCTGTATTTAAGTATAATTTAAGCAGTTGTTTCTAAGAAGTCAGTGATTTGAGTACTGCAAATAATATTCTTCACTTTGCATGATTTTCATGTAACACACAGAAGGAAGTTAATTTAGTTTCTATCATTTATTTTAATGTAAGAGCTAATTATAAAATAACATTTGAACTGATACTGGAAGTATAGTCATTTTTCAAGTGCGTCTTTTATTTTTTTAATTGATTCAAAAATAGAGAAGAAACACTCATGTATATTGACAGTAAAAACATAAAGGACAATAAAATCAAATGCTCACAATGAAGTTAGAACATTTACTTAGTTTGAAAACTATTTGGAAAGTAGCCTTTTTCTAAGCAGTTGCCATTTCTGTATCAAGAACATCAATCCCATTTGCTCTGGAAATTTCTTCATTTCTTTTCATTTCCTGACTGCCATGTATTACCTTCTGAAAATGAGAAAGCAAATAAATAAACAGATATGGAACACCTTAAGTTTGAAATTTTCAGCTGGTTTAATAATTTCTGTGACAGAAAGTTCAGGGACAAAAACTTCACCTTTTGCTTGGTTGCTGTAGTGCAAAACAGCTTAATTTTTCAAATTGCATAATCTTATTTTATACCTCTGCAATTCAGAAGCTTTGAATGGCTCTCTGTGGTTGCTGACTGGTGTAAGGAGGTTGTGTGTTTTACTCTGAGGCTCTATAGAGAATCCATTTCCTGCCTTTGGAAACTCTAGGCTGCTCCCCTCCTAGGCTCCAGGCTCCATCCTCTGCAGAATGAGACATTTTCCCACTGGCATTTGCCAGATTCCTTCTTCCATTTTAAGAACCTTTATGATTACATTGGAGCAATTCAGATAATCCAGGATTATATTGCAACTGTCAAATTGGTTTATTAGCAACTTTATTCCATGTGCAATATTATTTCCCTTTTGTAACATAATCTAACACATTCACAAATTCTGAGAATTATATATACTTTGGTGGTCACTATTCTTCTTAACCTCAGTAATGAATGAATGTTAGTGAAGACTTTTGTGCCTAATATAAGAAAGGTGACTTCCTCCCAAAAGCCACATGAATTCTTAATTACGAAAAAAATTGTTTTAGAATCTGCTTTTTCATATTTTGGAAAAATATTCTGTCCTCATATTGGCCATCCAATATGATGACATGTCTAGAATGAACTAAATGCATAATATTAAGCCAGGAACAGTGGCAGATTTCTGAAATCTTAGCACTTTTAGGAGTCTGAGGCAGGATTGCAAATTAGTGCACAGCCTGGGGCATGTAGGGATTTAGTGAGATGATATTCTATTTTAGGAAAAAATAAATAGACTGAGTGTAGCTCAGGCAGAGAGCACTACTTAGTAAGCAAGAAACTGGATTCTAGCCCTTGTACTGGAAAACATCTTTAAAAATTAAAAGAGTTGGATTAAGTCCCTGGTATACTAGACACCCTCCCCACCCCATTCAGTAAAAATTAACCAATTGTAAATGATAAGCAGCATCACTTCTGAACTGTTTGGCTAAGATCATACATAGAGTAAGTTACAAATACACCATATTAAATATAACCCCTTGTGAACAGGCACATCGTGATCATACTATTTCATATCTTCCTACATAGACTGTACTGGTTAATCTTGCTTGTCAAATTAGTTGGATGGAAAAACTCCTGGAGAGGTCATTGGGCTGGGATTGGGATTGTGAGAGTCAACTCATTTATGAGATCACAGTCAATGGTTTTCCTCAGGGTAAGGCCAAGACAGAGAACCAGGTCATGCTGCTGTGATCTTGTGCATTCTATCTGGCCCCTAGGTCCTTTCTGGGCCACTTCACACTGCTTCCTGGTGCTATGAAATGAGTAGCTTTGTGTGATGTTGTTCACCATGCAATGTCAGTCCTAGGGGCAGCCAACAAGGGGCAGAAATCTCTCAGACTGTGAGGTAAAATCCACTCCTCTTTCTCTTTCTCTCTCAAATTGTAGTATCAGATGTGTTGTCCCACCAAGAGAAACCTTGAGGCTGTTTTTGTAAATCTGACAGGTGACCCCATTAAACTGGAAAGTGTTGAAGTCCTAATAATTTTGTTTATCTAGCCCTGCTCCCCCTAAAGAATAATTCTGATGCAAGTTTGAGATGGATTGATATGAAAAACCTGTTGGCAAACTGCTTAACATCATCCCCCAAAACAGACATACAGACAGCTCTCTACAGAAACACTTATATTTGAAGTTGGAACTTCATTTTTACCTTCATACCTATGATTGATTGATTAATAAATACTAGTTTTGAAATTAAATTTTAAAACATGTTAGCAAATAATAATCAAGTGAATGGTATATCATCACTATTAATCAAATAAGGTTATTAAAGCTTTTTATAACATTTATTCTAAGGAAAAGTTCATATAATGAATGAATGAATAAATAAATAAAACAGAATATTTCCATTAGTAAATTAATTCTATCCACACTTGTTTTTTCCAGGAGTGTTCTAGGTGCTGCTGGTAAAACAATGAGCAGAACACTTAACTTTCTCAAGAAAGAATATAAAAGTAAATAAGCTATGTCCTTTCTTTTAAGTTCAAGGAATTGGAATTTTATGTAACATTATGCTTGCACCAACCAGCTTTACTTAAAGCATAACATCTTTGCACTAGTGGGACTCATTATAATCAATGAAGATTGTGAATAGAAAAAAATGCATGAGTACAAATGACATCTCCATACCAATGATAAATCCTGAATACTCTGTGGCTTTCTTGTGTGTCTACTGAGAAATAGGAAGTGCGCATTAAGCAGGCAGTGGTGTTTATTAAGAGGTATCAAGATGACTTTTATTGACTCCTGTCTGGCCTACAAGCTTACCTGCTACCTGTGATGATATGAGATGTTTAATTTGGCCCATACAGTGATTTTTAAGTCTTGGGTTAGTTAAAATGAACACAGATCAGTATTTTCTCTTTCTTTTGAAAACTGAAGATCTGATCATACTGGTTTTATATTTTGAGACAAGGTCATGGCTAGCTTTTTCAACAGAGGCATATGCTTTCCAGGCCACCATTTCTTTCATCATCCAATACTTTACCACTAAGTTGGCATTATACAAGAAAAACAAAACAAACAAATGAGCAAAAAAGAAAACAAAAGAACCTTTCTGGTAGGCAGAGAAATTTAAGGTTCAGATACATTACCAATTGTCATATGAAGAAAGTAGAGTTAGCGACATAAATCTCTTTGTTGATAAAAACAATTCCAAAATATTTAGAGTGGAAAAGTGTAAATAAGTATTTTTCACATACATTTTGAATTTTCATTTTCTCGAGGAAACAGTAGTTAGTATGTACCCACTGATGTAAAAACAATTTATGCCTATCACCTCTAAATAGATTTTTGTGTTGGAGATGCTACCGGATGAGCAGTGCTAGTATGCATAAATTTTGTTTATAGTTGTTAGTTTCTACTTCAGCACTTATATGCTATTACTAAATAGAACTGTAATTGGTACACTAGTTTGGCATGTTAGCATCAATGCATCAAATTTACTGCCCCCCAGTTGCTGTAACTTACATAAAATCTGTCTTAAAATAGTCCAAGATTTTGTTTCTGTCATTTATTTTCTCTCCCATTTTGCAACTAGTTTAATTTGGATTTTAAATCTGACTTTCTTTCTTCTGCTCAAAGAAAATTTTGGCGTCTACAACAGAGTTATGGGAAAGGATAGATCATTATGATGCTCAGGTAAAAACCAAATTAAACAAATAAAATGTCATAAAGAATTCTGGTCAGAACACTTTACATGAATTCACATGAAATGATTCACAAAATTAGTTCGTGAAAACTAAATTCTAATGTAGACCAGGCTGCAATACCAGTATTCAGGTATGGGAGACTATTACTAACTCTTTTCTGTCTTAGGTACATTGTAATTTTGGGAAAATAATTAAATGATGCTGAAATTCAGTATTCCATTTCAAGAAGTGACCAAAAAGAAGAAAGAAATGATATATATGCTCTGACTTTCAAATCTAAAAAAGAAAAAGCATCACATAATATTGTGAGGTTTGTATAATATTATAAGGATCTGAAATCAGGTCATTTATTAGCTCTGTACATTACAAACCATTTTTTGTTAGCATACATGTTTTCTAAGTTTTTCTTGTGCAGTAAACCATGTCATGTGATTTGTAGCATCCTGAGAAAATTAACCTGTTTCTACAATACAAATGAAAACTCATACTCATTAGGACAAGTCCTGTTAATATTATGTTCATGTTTCTGTGAATATGTTTTCATCTATCTGACTCTATAGCTATACAATATATAAAATATATTCTTATTTGCTTAATGTATTTGTCTTTCTGAAAGAATAAGCTCCTTCAGGGCAAAATAATGTCATATTAATTATTGAATTTTTGTGTCTGGTATATAATGGATACTTACTGAATATCAGGTGAATTAAAAACACAAATAAATATGAAGGAGAGGCCTGGAGACAGCCTTCCTGGATTAAGACCACATTTGTCTACTTTCCTTGGAAGGGTTACTTGGGTTTTTCATGTATCTGGTTTTAGTTCATAAAATTAAAAAAAAAAATAGCAATGCCTATCTCAGAAAGTTATTTTGAGGAAGAAGTGAGTTCATGCATATGAAAAAATGGCTCATTGGTGCTGTATTAGTATTTTTATCTTTGCTTTTTGTTACACTCATGTATAGTATTTTTCTAAAATTTATAATTCAATAGAAAACAAAGACCTCTTCCCTCAGTCCACTATGTCAGTGGACTGTACCAGAGAACTTCATTGAAAAGTAAAGTCCGGAAACTAAAGGGGTAGCAGTTCCCAGTGCATGCATTTCTTGGACCACCAGATGAGTAATACAAATGGGAAGTTTACCACAGAGAGAAGAAAAGGGTAACCTGTGCATATTACGATTCTCCCAAAGCATGCTTGTCCCTGGGACAGGAAATGCTCTCTGGAGATGGCCGGAGACTGACTTTGTGACCATCTTACATCTTCCTCTAGGGTGTGTCTTCCTTTGTGGTTTTGATCCACTCTTACATAATACTATCTGAATTCATTTCTCTCATAAAAGTTACTGTTTTATGGCTCTCCTCCTGACAGGAAAGCATGTTAACATTTATAGATCATTTATTTTTAAGTCAGTGACAATTCCTAGTTTTATGCATTGCAGTCTGACAGATTTAAACAGGCAAGAGGTTTCATTAAAGTGACATTGGGTGACGGGATGTAAAAATGTTCAGGACCCTGGGGAACAGGATGTGGTGGAGTTATACTCAGTAACAATGGAGAAGAGACTTCTGAAATATCTGGGCAATGCACTCTCACTGCTGGCCATGGGCTCCTCTATTCACTGCCTGTGCTACCAGTAACAGACACTCTGCTTCCAGAAGAGTTACTTATTGACATTCAAGGTAGCTATTCTCATGTCACCTCCCATCACAAAAATTGATTTTGTGCTTCTCATGGCACAAGCTCATTATGCAGAGTCTCAAATGGAGGTGTGTGATTGGTGAAGTTTGGTTCACTGGTCCAGGTGCTAGATAACAAGAGGGATAGAGGCTGCATGCATAACCTTTGCAGCTTCTCCTTGCAATGAATAGTTCTACCTTGTTGAGTGGTGGGGTAGGAGGTTCAGATAAAAAATGAAGAAAAAATAAAAGCAAATACATCCCTCAGTGTTGTTGCTCAGAAAGTGTTCTTCATGAACACTGAAGTTTCCTTCAACAAAGGAAGGTAGTTTAAACACAAAAGTCACAGTGTCACTCATTTTTATAACAAAAATAATCACAATTCAAGTCTGATTTGGGCTCATTTCTTTTTTGGCTTTCTTTCTTTCTTTCTTTCTTTCTTTCTTTCTTTCTTTCTTTCTTTCCTTCCTTCTTTCTTTTTGTAACTTTTCCAGGCCATGTAGGAACATTCTGAGACTGCATGATTTGCCTGCAAAGAGTTTCATGAAGAGCTCTTATTTCTCAAATCTCCCTGTTACTTTCACTGCCTTTCTCATTCCTCATGGTCACAAGTCCTTTTCACTGGGAAGATTTTTAGGTCCTTATGTAAAATCCAAACAGGAAGGGGAGAAAACAGATTTGAATCTGAACTAAACATTCCTAGGTTATCTGTACAAACAAAACATTTCAGGGCTCATGATAGTTATGACTAGAAATGAATTAGTTTGAACGCTTCAGTTTTCTTTAAAATAAGGAAAAGATGGAGAAAACTAAAAGGATAGTCCTGACAGCACCAGTGAATATACCTAAAAGAACTCAGGGAGTGGAAAGCAGTTAGGGAAGAGATAAGAGTGCTGGGTTACTGTGGGAATTTGGCATCAACCAAAATGAGAAATCAGGTAAATAAGTCATAACTAATCTCAGGCTTACTCAATATCTTCAGGAATAATGGATGGAAGTTGGGTAAGCAATGAAAAAAAGAGATTATTACCACATCTTGGTAGGATAAAGGAATATGCAAGGCCCAATACACTCAACACCATCAATTTTCTATCACTAAAGCATTCTAGAAACTGAGTACACTCAACATAAAGCAGTAAATGGGATTGAGGGAGAAATGTTAGGGGATCAAGAGATGGGCATGAGGAGAGAAAGGAGGGAAAAGGCGCTGAAAAAGGAATTAGGAGATGTTATATACATGTACCAACTTCATATAAAGAATGGAAACTGTTTGTACTATAAACATACACTCATGAAGATATGAAAAAGGAATATAGTGTGAAATCTAATTCAATACCAAAACTATACCACAATTGCAATATGTCAACTAGGTCATCAACTAGATATTTGTAACCAATGTTTTTAATATTTAAAAGCAGTAAGTTAAGCACTCAATACAAAATATGTGATATACTCTCAAGACAAACTTAATAGTATACATTTTTATAATCTTCATCCCTAGATAAAAATGAATGGCCTGTATTAAGAGGAAAAGCAAGAAAAAAAACTTGAAGGGAAAATAGAAAACTTTTTAAATCAAAGGAAAAAAGGAATATTCTTAATGGGATTTTTGTTTAATGTTTAGAAGAACGACACAAAATGTTTATGAAAAGAAGCTCCTGAATTGAACCCCAGCATAAAGTATTAACCTCACTGAAACTCTAAAAATCTCTAAAGATGTCTCTAAACATTACATTATGTTGAATTGCTGTGTTAGAGAACTGTAATTAGTACTCCACAGGCAAAAGACAATTTCAAATGCTTCAGCAAAATGTACTCATGTCTCCGTAGGGCACAGGTATTATTTACTCAAGAATAACAAAGAGCTCCTGGCTTCACTTTTTGGTCTGGATCCAGTGATCAGTATACATATATTGTGTTCTTCTGAGACGGTGGCGAATGAAGTAGCTTCCTCTCAT
>PVIR01046287.1:0-10322 GCA_004026965.1 Petromus typicus
TTTGCAGGTTATTTTTATGGGATTGCTTCCTAATTTTTTCCCAGTGAGTTCATTTTTGGTTTATACAAAAGCTAATGATTTTGGTGTGTTGGTTTTGTACCTTGCTACTTTGAGGAATTTATCAGTTCTAAGATACTTTCAGTAGACTATTTAGAGTTTTCTAGGTATAAAGTCATATCACTTGCAAACAGGGATAGTGTAACTTCTTCTTTTCCTATCTGTATCCTTTCTATTTCTTTCTTGCCTGCTTGCTATGGCTAAAGTTTCCAGTATTTGTTGAATAAGAGTGGACTTCCTGATTCTACAGGAATCTCTTCCAGTTTTCCCCACTGGTACAATACTGGCTTTGGGTCTGCCATGTATGACCTCTGTGATATAAAAGTCTCACCCTCTACGCCTCATGTATTCAGGGTGGAAAAATGAAAAATTATGGAATTTTACTAATACCTTTTTCTGTACTTCTTGAGATGATTTTTGCTTTTATGTTTATGGGATGTATCACATTTATTAATTTGCATATATTGTACATTCTACCCCAGAATGAAACTAACTTGATCATGGTGTATGATCTTTTTAATATGATATCAAATTCAATTTATAAGAATTTTGTTGAGAATTTTTGCGTCTTTGTTCATCAAGGATATTGGCCTATGGGGTTTTTTGGTTTTTGTTGTGTCAAGTTTTGGTAGCAGGATAATACTTGCATCAGTGAACCAGTTTGAAAGAGTTCCTTCTCTGTTTTGAGGAATAATTTGAAAAGCACTAGTACTATACTGGTACTTCTTTAAAAGTCTGGTAAAATTCAGCAGTGAATTCATCTGTTGTTAGGCTTTTCTTGGTTGTGAAGCTTTATTATTGCTTCAGTCTCATTATTTGTTTTTAAAATCTGTTCTGGTATTTAAAAATATCTTGGTTCAATTTGTGTCTATAAATTTTTAATTTCTTTTAGACTTTCCAATTTATTGGCATTTAATTTTTCAAAATGTTTCCTAATGATCCTGTGGATTATAGTTTTAAAATCTGACTTATTGAGCTTTTCATTTCCAAGGTTTCTGTTTGGTTTTTCACAGTCTCTGTTGTTGAATTTCTCTTCTATATCCTGCAGTGTCTTCTTTAATATTAATTCATTCAACTATTTATTTGTATCCTCTTTGATTTGTTTGAGTGTTTAAAAATCTTGAATTCTTTTACATTTATAGAGTCAGTTTCTAGAGAGGTGTTGACTTTCGGAGCATCATTTTGCCTTTCTGTTTCATGTTTCTTGTGTTTCTGTGTTCAGAAATACAAGTTCGTTGGCATGGAACTTTCTCCCACTTTTATGTAAGAGCTTCTTGGTGAGCAGCTTTCTTTCAGCAGCCAGCAGTGGGAAATTGGTTTGTGCATATTGTAAGGTTTATTTGGAGATTTGCTTCATGTAGTTTCACTGTATGTGTGCTTAGTGGATTGTGTCTTAGTACTTGCTGTGACCACTCCTAAGTGACCACTTTCTCTGGAGGTGAAATAGGTTGTACTCAGCCTGTGACAGACAGGTCCTCTCTCCAAGACCTCTTGACTACGTGTCCTGGGAGGAAGTGTGAACCATGTACTGTCACCCTTTCCTTCTCCTTTGTGTGGCTTGCTTGGTATGTGGCAGAGCTTGTTGTCATCTGTCCTGGCTTCCCTGACTTTCAGTGCTAGACTTAGCAGAAAGCAAACTTCCATTCAGTATTTTACTTTGGTTTCATCTTCTCTGCACACTTTGGGGGCAGAGATGATGCTGGTCACTGCAGTACTCTGGGGTCTCAGATACCTCCTGCAGTATTTGCTCTGGGTAAGGTGAATGCAGTGGGTGGCAGCCTTTGCAGGGAGTAGGGGCTGGGAGATAAGGTTGAGTCCCAGCTTACTGCACCATCACTTGCCTCTGATGCCTGAAAACAACTCCACATGTAATCCCAGTTAATGTTATCACACACAACCACCCTTGACACCAGGTGCTCAAGGAGCTGGTCCTTTGCTCTGTGTCAGATCTGCTTCTACCACATTGCACTCCCACTGTCATGGTTTCAGAAGTTTCCTGTATCTGAACTAACTTTTGAGGTCTGAGCCACTGGGTCTGTGTATGACTGTGGTTGGTTTTTGGAGACAAGAAAATGTGGGGACTTTTGGCTCCCAAAGCAATGAATAGATACAAGGCTTCTCCAAAACTGCTTCTAGTCCTGCTCTGGGGTCATACACTAGGAAGAAGACAACACGTGGGACAGGTTCTGGTTCACCACGTAGTCTGTCCTTGTGCACCATGGAGAGCTCTGTGCAAGCTGTGAGTTTTGTATCTTTCCTTCATGTTTCTTCTTTCTTTTTTCCTCTAACCTCTTCCTCTGATACGTAGCTGGGTGTTTGGTTCCTGGGTGCTCTTTTTCAGCCTCTGTTTTGCTCTCCAAATCCCCCCCTCTTTATTTCTGAAGTTCTGTTACAACTGAGCCTCACCACCTTCCCGTAGTCACAAACCTCAAAGATTAGCTGCTTTTAGTTGTTGTGATTCTCTCCACTGGAGAACTGGTGCCAGCTGGATGCTCCTAATATGTTGTCCTGTTGCTGGTCCCTGCTCTACTCTGGGACCCAGATAACTCGTTTGAACTATAAATGGAATACTCAAACAGAAGATTAATGAGGAAACAAATGATTTGAATAATAGTAGAAATCAGATGGACCTAACAGATACTGAACACTGTTCCCAACAGAACAGCTACATATTCCTCTCAGGGACACAGAGTAGTATCTCAAAGAAGGTGGTCAACCACAAAAAAAAATCTAATGAATTGACAAAGATTTAAATCGTTCAGTCTCTTTGTGACAACAGTAGAATGAGAGTAGAAGTCAGTAACAGAAGAAAAACTGAAAAGATCATATGTGGAAATTAAATAATGCACTCTTAAATAACCAGTGACTCTAAGAAGCATTGATACTGGAAATAAAGTACAGAGGAACAAATGACAGCAGCACAAACACTAAGTTTCAGAGGATGAGGTGAAAGCTGCTTCAGAGAGAAACTGATAGCTAGCCGTACTTGCTCTCCACAGGAGAGATTGGAAGTCACAAGCACAATTGTACACCTGCAAAACTTAGAAAGGGAATTGTAAACTACACCTGAAATTAGTAGAAGAAAGAAACAAATCAAGATTAGAGATAAACAAATAGAGATTACTAGAGCAGTAGGGAAAATAAAACTGAAACTTACTTTTTAAAAGATTAACAAAATTGAGAACCTTTGGTGAGATGGCCTATGTAGGACTTTATTTTCTAAAGTCAGAAATGGCAGCACTGTGTACTGACAGTAGAAATGAAAAAGGATTACAAAAAATTGCTACAAACCACTATCTTCCAGTGAATGGATAACTCTAGCGAGGTAGAAAAATTCCCAGATGTACTTGAAAATAGAACGAGTAGTCCAAGATATTCCAGAGGAGATGTCCAGGGCCAAATAGCATTGCTTGTGAACTTTTAAGCACCTGTAGAAGAGTTAACCCAGGCTTTCTCAAACTCTAAAAACTGGAGGAGAGAACATTCTGACTTCCTTCGGGAAGACTAGCAGTAATGCCTTATGGATAGTGACTTGTGTCTGCTATCACAACAGGAAATTTATTTTTAAGAAGAGTTCCAACCCTTTTGACAAGGAAAGAATAGTCTCTTAAACAGATGTTGCTGGGACATGCACATACAAAAGAAATGGACTCTTCATGTTATACCAAAGTTAACATAAGAGGATCAGTGGTCTAATCATAAGACGGAAGCTATCAAACCCTTAGAAGAAACGTAAAGCAAATCTTCATGATCTTAGATTTGATAATGCGTTCTTAATTATGACACTAAAAACACAGGTGACAGAGGGAAAAATGGAGATAAACTGGACTTTATGTTTTTAAAAAACATGTGCCTAAAAAGAATCAGACAATTCATGTTTGTGAGAAAACATTTGTAACCACATGTGGTGAAGGTTTAGGACTAAGAATATATAAATCACTCCTACAAATCAACAAGAGGACAAGGATCCAGTTAGAAACAGATGCAGGACATGAATAGACGTTTCTCCAGAGGTGATACACACATGACCAGAATGCATCTCAAGAGCTTCTCAGCATCATCTGTCATCCAGGAAGTGCAGCTCAGAGCTGCAATGAGAAACTACTCCACAGAGATCACTGGAAAAACCAGTGTTAGAGGAACGTGGCAAATTCTACTCAGGCGGCAGAGAATTACTGGCGTCAGTGTGAAATGGTTCAGCTTGTGTGGGGCGACTTTGGAGTTTCTCAGAAAGTTTATAGAATGAAGATTTTCTTTCAGAGGAATTTGGTCGTGGTGACTCAAACAGTTATTTGTAAGACAACGTTCAGAGCAGCCTTAGCTTAGCTACAGTATCCAAAAGATACTCAGCAATGAGTGAAGGAAACCACAGAACATGGCATATAGAGATGGGGTGCACACAGGTTGGGGTATCAACCTCAATGTCAGAACAGCGTCCTGACAGAGGCTGTGTGGATATATCCGAGGACACTATGCTAAGTGAAATAAGCCAGGCTCGAAAGGACAAAGGGCAGGTGTTCACAATTCTAGGCACCTAGAATAAGTAAGTGAGAAAGACAACGTACAAGTGAGATTTCCAGGGGCTGGAGCTGTCGGGTAAAGCAGTTACTCTTTATTGACATCTGTTGAATTATAAATACCCTAATACTCAAGGGAGGCACTTGATCACTTTATGGGATTACAAAATATTTCTAAGTCCTCTTGAGTAAAATGTGCCAGGTTAAAGATCCTAACATGGACAAGGAGAGTTGTCACACACAGACAGCACGAGTAGATGAGCTGCAGCTCGGTTTTCAGGTGTTTATTTCAGCCCCTGCGCCACTATTCTTACAAGCAGGCCAAGACAGCAGCAGCAGGGAAGGGCAGCTGCTGACCACTTGGAGGCATGAGGGGCCCTGAACTGTGATCTGAGACCTGGGTGTTGGGGAGCTCCTGTTCTCATTCTGAGCAGATGATGCGCACTGGACTGTGATATCTCTAGTGCCTGCCATGTGCTGTCTCCTCAGGTGGTTGCAATTCTGCCACTCCCCAGAGGAAGAGTTGAGCCTGGCAGGGGCTGCACAGGGTGGAGATCTGGGACCTAGATTCATGGCTTTGATCTTCATTGCTTGCTGTTCCCATAAACTGGTATTGACTCACACGCAGTCTTCTGGATGGAGGCTGGGTGCTCAGATTGTCATGTGTGTTATTTTTTGGGTGTGCTAAGCCTTCCTGCCAAGAGTACTTTAAAATGTGTGTGACAGTGCAGGATTTGTGAGTGTACTGAAAGCCACAAAACTGTACACTTGCCTTATGTATTTTGCCTCAGTAGAAAGTATTGAAGAAGCCAGGCATGGTGGATCATGCCTCTAGTGCCAGTGCTCTGCTAGGCTGAGGCAGGAAGGGAGGGACACTGAGGCTGGGAGGCTGAGCCCAGCCTTGGTAATTTAGCAGCATAGTAAGACCCTGTCTTAAAATAAAAAATAAAAAAGGGCTTGGGATGTAACTAAATGAAGAGGACATGAGTTCAATTCCCAGTACTACGAACGAAAATATGGAGAAGGCATAGGTGCATGGTGTGCTGGGAAATGCAGCATTTTTTTTTCCTAATCCTGGAGTGTGGACGCAGCCAGGCTTACTCTGATGGAGGCTTCTCTGACACCAGAAGTTATATAATAGGTGTTCTAGTCCTTTAAGAGTAAGGTCATAGGAGCATTTTATAGTTTCTTCTGTGCTTTAGGTTGTAAGTAAGTGCAACACATTATTGCTTGGTTACTAGAATTCCCAAAATAATTTTTCTTAATGGTATTTGGTGTTGGACATATTCTGTTTCAGGGGCCCTTAGCATATTTCACAATTTAAAAACTGATTTTGTCTTTTAATGGTTAAGTTTGTGTATTTGCTTGGCTTAGGATCCACCCAGGGACTTCTATGTGTGTCTGGCTGGGTAGTGCAGGGTGACTTTAGAATCTGTATCTGGTCCCTTGCCCCTCCTTCTCTGGTGCTGTTTTGCTATCCTGCTTCTCATGAAATAAGCATATTTGTTTACCACTTTCACCATGAGGCTCTTGCCTTGGGGACAACTTATGAACTGAATTCCCTGAAACCATGAGTCAAATAAACCTCTTTCTTTTAGGTTGTGTGTTTTGGGTATTGTGTTTCAGCAAGGAAAAACTGACTAATGCATGTATATGTTTTGCTATCAGCTCTATTTAGTTTTGTACATAGAATACATTGTACGTCTTCTGATATATTAAGTTCATATAATCACAGAAGGTTTATGATCCTTCCTTGCAGGAGATAAGAAATCCTGAGCTGGTGTGAGGTTGCATGAGTTGTGGTTCAGCACTTGGAATTCAGGCCTTCCTGTGACTCCTCCATCATCCTCACAGATGATGCCATGGGCAGCCGTGCCTCTGATGGAGGGAGTGCCCTTCTCCCCATACTTCTGCTTCTGTTTCCATATGCCCCATTTCTGGGAGTCTGGCGTCACCTTTCTGCCTCCCCTCTGTGGCTCACAGTGGCTAAATTCTAGGAGGCTCCTATCCCTGCCAGCTGTCAGCACCAAGGTCCTAGGGAATGTTGGGGATCACATTTCGGCCACCTGCATGCTTGTTTACATTCATGTGGAGCTAGGTCTCCAGTAGGAGGGGAGGGCCCACATACATCTTTGCTCACCAGTTCTTCTCTTAAGTGCTTTGGGCAGGTGATTGACTCATTTGGATGTGATTCCTTACATGATCAGAGGTGTCACAGACATACTCCAGGGTCATTTTATCCAGTGCCTAGAGACATATGTGGCAAGATCTGAAGCTGCATCCCGCGTGTTTATGCACCACCTCCTCGGTTGTCACCGACTTAGTGTTGCTTCTGCAGACCTCAGTGCTCCAGTTTGTGAGAGCACAAACAGTGGTTTATCTGTGGAGCTACAGGCACTGGCTCCTTCATGCTGGGGTGTGCATCCTGAGAAATGAGTCTGCATGTATTTTCCTTGTGATGCAAAGATCTTTGGACATGTTCACAAAAATCAAGGCAATTTCCGTGTGTCTTGTCAGTCACCACACATCATAGCACAGCACATGACCCTTCATTCTGGGACTGCAGCACTATATTAATTGCTGGTGTAGTACTACAATAGTAATAGCAACTCTGTGGTAGAATGTATGAATGTCTCCCTTTGCATTTATTAAAACAGTTCTTTCTCCACGTTCTTTGTGATCATCTCTGTCCTATTTGTCTTGTCATTTTGTCTCTGTGTCCTCACATCAAGTGATACAGAATGTTCTGGTTTGTCTGGGGAGGCTTTAGCACTCTTTTTATCTGGAAATTAGTGATCTGCTGTGAGGCCATTAGTTAGAGGACGGTGCTGGTCACATCTGCTCACAGCCCTGTAGAAGCACATTAAAGTTGGGGACATTCACAGGATCTGATTTGATCTGATAATCAAAGCAGCTACTGGGTAACTGATGGGTGGGTCCTATAGGTATGGAAGAGATGCTGGTAAGGGGTGATTTATATCCCAGGCACAAAGAGATTTCATTTCCCTGCTCAGAATAGCATTTTTAATTGGAATTTCCATTTGGCATTTTCTTGTTGCAATAGATTACAGACAACCAAAACCTCTGAAAGTGAAAAGACATACCAGGGTCTACTACCACCTCCCTGTCAGTGTTGTGCTCCGCAGTGCACTAGAACCAGCAGTCATGGTGGCCATAAGACAGGAGCAGTGCCAGCAGCACCTGAGTACAGTTTGTGTGCAGCAGTATGAGGGGAGTGTCATGGTGTGAGGAACTTACGGTAGTGGTGTAGGACAGCAGCAGTGGCAGCTCGAGAATGATGGATCACACTTAGGCTGTCCACAGTTGGGGATAGCTGTCCTGCCATGTAGATGGGGATGGTGGAGTGCAGCAGCGGCCAGTGTGGCCAGGGCCCATGCAGCTGGGACCCGTCAGAGAAAGAGCTGAAACCCAGGTCTCTTTGACTTCAAAGCTCCACTTATTTTGCCATGCCCTTGACTTTCGAAGTGAACTTGAATGTGTCTCTTATATTTCTCTGGGGTTGTTGGTAGTGAGGCCACTGGGGCAGGGCCAGAGAACAGAAGAGACAGGTGGGATGCCAAGTCCCCACTGGGGCATCCAGGGTATCTGGGAGCTGTATCAGGCCTCTGCTGGCACAGCTGAGTGTGGCCAGTTGTCATTGCTCTTTTATAGGGTCTGCATTGAGTTGTATCCTTTACCATCCCATTCTCTCTGTTTTGAGAACAAGGCATGCTAAGTTGTCCAGGCTGGGGTCAAACTTATAATTCTTCTGCTTCAGCCTCCCAGAGTGCTTGAATTATAGGCATGGCCACCATTCCTGGCTTTCTTTCTTTTTTGTTAAAAACTCAGACAGAATCACACATTAGTCTAGGCCTGTGCAGGTAAGACTCATCAGTATCTCCACTCTGCTGTAGTGCTGTATCTGTCCTGCTATTGTCTGTGGGAAGTAACTTGCATGTAGCACTCCATGAATTAGTCACCTTCCCATTGCTGGTACAAAATATCCCATGCCACAGTACACCAAGGCTTATTTTGGCTCAAGTTTCAGAGGTTTCAGTCCATGGCTTGTTGGCTCTAGGCAGGAACATCGTGGCAGATGAATGCTGCGCACATCATGGCAGCCAAGAGGCAGAGGAAGCAAAGAAGAGCCAGAGGAAAGATGCATCCTTCCAGGGCAGGGCCTGGCAGCTGTTTCCTACCCAGGACCTGCCACAAGAGCACCTTCATCTGTGAACTTGTCCAGCCTCTGATGATGACCCTCTCACCCTCTCTGGACACAGGAGTCTTGTGGGGATGTTTTTGATCCAGGCTGTGACACTTCCTGGGCCACAGCGTCCCCTCTGCCTAGCTCATTTTGCACCTGGGCCATCAGCTTCTGTGACCATGGTGTCTCCTGTGCTGGAACTTCCCCATGGACCTGCCCAGCACTGCTGGAGGATGTGCTGCTTTTCTCAGAGGCCTGACAAGGGTATTTTCTTAAGTTGCTTTCTTTTATACCACAGACTTGCTGTGGCAGATAATGCACACGTAGTGTTGGGTTCATGTTTTCAAGTATTTCAAGGAGTTCCTTGACATAAGCAGGGGCCTCTGCTCCTCTTCCTGTGGATGCTCTTGGCTCCTTTTTTCTCTCTTGCTCTTTTTTTTTCCAGCAGTGCAGTCTTGACTTAGCTCCATTGTCATCTTATATGACCACATTGTACATGTGGTCGTCTGTTGTTGATTGAAACATCATAGACTGCACTACTATGCATTATTGTTATATTGATCTTAGATTACTAGATGGTATTTGTCTAAGTGGCGAATGTGATATTTATTTGTCTACACATATGGTTTTAAAAATATTGCAAAAATGTTTCTCGTGCCAACCATACGATTTATTTTCTGAACTCTGAATGATCACTGACATCAGATCTTAATCACATAAGCAGATGAGAAACATGTGACCCTTCTCTCACGGGAGAAGCTAAGGAGTGAGTGGAGCAGAGGCTGCAGTCAGGGCCACCACCTACTGCTCCGGTTGGCCCATTTCCATGCAGCTGGCAGGAGCAGAGTGTGACTCAGTGGGTGTGAGGGTGAGAGGGTCCCACCTTTGCCTGCAGCTGTGGGAGGTGCTGTCTCTGTTACTTTTGAGCCCAGCTACTCAGGCACCCCGTGGAAGTCTCTTCCAGGCCCTGCAGTGCCTAGTGACTGAGCGCTCAGGATGCTTTCACTGAGGGACCACCACAGGGTGGCTTCTGAGATGGCATTGTGCAGTGTCCAGTTGTCCTCGTGGTATCAGGGGGTGGGGAGAGGAGGCAGGTGTCCCAGGCATGGGCAGAACCCAGGTGGAAAGACAACACCTTGGAGATGGCAGAGGCTCCGAGGCCACAGAACACAGCAGCCCTCGCAGGCGTGTGCCTTCAGTGGAATCAAGAAGTGGCCTCCATAGCCTTATTTGCGGTTTGCCTCATTCCAGACTCTAGTTTTTCCTTTTCATTTTTTTTTTTTTGAGACAGGGTCTCGCTTTGTGGTTCAGGCTGGCCCTGAGCTCAGCCTCAAACTCATCACAGCAATCCTCCTGCCTCTGCCTCCCGAGTGCTGGGATTACAGGCGTGAGCCACCATGCCCGGCACTGTGGTATGTGGTACTGGTTGCTGCTGGGTGTGGGTCTCCACACCCAGTATTGTTATGTGGTTACCAGGGAATCGAACCCGGGCCCTTGCGCTTGCAAGACAGGCGCCGGAACCACTGAGCTAACTCCCCGGCCCC
>PVIR01046288.1:0-10324 GCA_004026965.1 Petromus typicus
TACAGGCAGGAGCCACCTCGCCTGGCTCTGTGGTATGTGGTGCTGATTGCTGGTGGGCGTGAGTCTCCACGCCCAGTATTGTATGTGGTTACCGGGGATCGAACCCAGGTCCTTGTGCTTGCAAGACAGGCGCCAGAACCACTGAGCTAAATCCCCGCCCCCCTCGCCTCTTTTTAACTACTACAGCACAAGGCTAAAGGTTAAAGAACAGATGGAAATGATACTTACAGAGAAGCGGGGTCTTGGATCCTGGTCAGTGTTCCTCTAGACAACAAAGGCAACAGCTTCCAAGTGCATCCAGCATTTATTGAATCAAACTGAGAGAGGGAAGAGGGATCTTAGTATGCTTTGAAGTCATCTAGGAACGTACTGCCAAACACCTGGCGTGATGGTGCCAGGAAGGCTGCGTAGGAAGTAGGCCCTGCTTCTCTTGTTTGAATAGAGCAAAGCAGTACTATAGCCAGGCGCAACAGGAAAGCAACCTACAAGGTCGGTGAGACGTGATAATTCAGGGGACAGGATTTTAATTTGGATCATTCTGACCTCGGCTGTATGTACCACAGCAGGGCCCTGCCACTTCGTGGAGCATGACTTCGGCCGTGGTGACAGCCATTATCAAAAAAGCAATACTAGCCCAGTTCTACTAGCTGAAATGCCTATTTGAGTCACACAGGGTTTTGATCTGACTCCTTATATAAAACCATAGAGATGAATTAGAGAAGGCAAGCAGCATGTACCACTCACCTGCTAGTACTGGGCAGGGGTGTCTGCTACCATAGCTGATGAATGTATTTTCTCATAATAAAGGCAGACTAAAAAGGCTTTCAGACCAAACTGAGTTAAGAAAATTTGGTATTAATAAGCTTTTATTATAAAGGATGCTAAAAGGAGTTCTTCATGAAGAAGAAATGGTTCAAAATGTAAACTCCAGATCGTCAGATAATTTAAAACATTCAGGGAAGGAGGAACAAAGGAAAAGTAGAGAGAATGTGTTAAAAAATAAAAATGAAGTGATAGACCCAACCTTGATAATACCATACCAGAGAAGAGATGCGATATGTACCTATCTGTGGCCTATTTATTTCACTTATGAGGGAATTGTATGTTATATATTGTGAAATAGAAAATGCTCAATGTAAAATAGGGCGAAGGGGGAAAAATAATGAGATTATAACAAAAAAGAAAGGAAACAAATTTTATGTATATGGGGGGTGGAAGGGTGGGTAGGGCTATGGGAAAAAATGAGAATTAAGTTGTGTCTTATACTGGTACAAATCCCCATTATGGAGTGCAATCATGATGCATATGTGTAATGTACCAATAAAGATTTCAATTAAAAAATAATAATACCAATAATTACATTAAATGCTAATGTAACACTCCAATGAAAAGATCCTATGAAACAGATTAAAAATTAGAGACAACAGATTAAATTCCATGCTCTTATAAGAGATGTATTTTAAATATAATGACTATGATAAATTGAACATAAATTCATACAAAGATATACCATAAAAACTATTAATAGGAAAGATGAAGCAGAATAATATTAGATAAAAATTTCAAACTGAAATATGCTATCCAATATAAAATGGAGCTCTTCATTATCATAAAACGATCAATGCATTAGATGGTACAATAACCATAAATAGGTACATATCTAATAATAAAATTTCCAAATTAATGGAATACAAGTTGATGAATTAAACAAAAAACAGAATTCTTCTAAAACAGTACTTGGAAAATTTGACATGGTTTGTGAACAATTAGAATAATTAAACCAAGAATTGGCTAAGAGTTAGATGATATACATAGCTCAACTCCTTTGTTTTAATTGATATTTATAGAAGACTATACTGAACAATAACAGAATATACATTTCTTTCAAATGGACATGTTATACTTATTAGGAGATACCGCATAATGAACTGTAAACAAGTTTCAGTGAATATAAAAATACTAAGATACAGATAATAGTTTATGAACACAATAGACCTAAGTTAGAAAACAATAATATTGATATACTCAGGAAAATGTGAAAATATTTGTAAAGTAAGGAATTCTAGGATATGTAGTTTAGCAGTATGCCAAGCAAGAAAAAGAAGTAGATTTTGGTGAAAGGCAAATAAACTTTGTCACATTGTGGAAGGATATGCAATATCTGCAAACAGACAGGTGCAAATGGAAGAATGATATAAATAATAAATAATAGCACATGAATGAAGGCAATCTACACTGGACATGTACCAATATAATCCTAGAGACATTGCTACCTGGGAGACAATGACAAAGCTACTGAAGATAAGAATGAGGAAACACAGTGTGACTCAGTCTGTATGTGATGACACATTCTTTTTGTTTTATTTGTTAGACTTTCCTAAATCTATGGAGTGTAGATGATATAGAGAATACATGGGTAGCCTAGCTGATTATGAAGATGTCACCATGGTAACCTTCATGGGAACTGTGAACTTGTGAGTTACACATCCATAAATTCTATAATTGATCCCTAAATAAGAGCAGTCATGGGTTACTTGTGTGTGCAAGGCATTTTCTTAATTTTTCCTCATGTAGATAGAAGTCTTAGGTGCTGTTTTCAAGGCAAAGTAGTTCTTCTGCTAAGGATTGGATGTAAACAGCCAAATAGGCATTGCTGTTAGTATTCTTGTCCTTCCAAAATGAGCAACTACAAAAATTGTCCCTCTAATAAGGAGAACAAAGATTCTGTTTTATTGCTTCTGTTTCTTAGAAGAACAAGAACAAAGTTATAAACATGTTCAAAATATTAGGGAAAGAATTATACAGGCAACATAATTTCTTAAGACCTGGTAATAATTAATGATGTCATATGTCTCCTGAGTGAGTCTGTGTGAGTCTGTGTGTGTCTCTGTGTATTTGTATCAGATAGCCACATGAGAAAGACCAGAAAAATTTCAGGTTATGTCAAGGGAGATATGAGATCATAAATTCTTATTGCTCCAAAATGATATCATCCATTATTCAGTGGAAAACTTTTCAAAAGAGAAAGAAATCAGAAAATATCTAGCGACTATCTTCTATTCTAATCTCAGGTGTAATACTTGGAAAAAACCTTGGAGAATCTGTGAAAATTGAAGGGGGCACTCCTTCAGTAGTTTCAATTTTACAAATGATATGGCCAAAGTAAAGCAATCTTTTATAAAATTTTCATACAGGCAAAGATGTAAAGAAGACAGTTGGAATGTGCTATTAAAAAGAAATTTGTTATTTATCAAGGGTATGTATGTTTCAGGATATATGCTCGGTGCTTATATGCATTTTTAGATAGAGGCTTCAAAACAACCATATATGTTAGATGTTTCCTCCTACTTTGTATAAGAATTTTGGCTCAGATATGGACAAATGATTCACTAGAATTCCATTTAAAGATCTCCTTCTTTCCAAATATCAATTTCTTGTATCAAAATCTCAACATAATAAACAGTACATTACTTTCCTCTACTTTCTAAGACAGAGACTATTACGACAATCATCCATTTTTTTTGGCAAGATCCACCTAGAACCAAAGGCATCCCTAACCCTGGCTAGCTTTTCTTTAGCTTCTGTTTGCTCTTGATTATCCTGCTTCTTTTATGCAGAGTTTGTCTCCATGAAAATTGATAGGAGGTGGGTAGAGTGGGCTAGAGCTGCACTTTTCAGATATGGCTGAAGCTCCTCACCCTGTGCCACTGGCTTCACTCTTCCTATGCTCAGTTGTGTAGCTCAGTGCCTAAGACCCTTTAGCACATTTACACCATTGCTTCTCTCATGGAAGAGTTGAGTGATCTGAGGTATTTATTGATCCCATGTGATTGTGAGGAGTGAGAAGCAACATATAGACTGAGGAAGTCATGTGTTCGATTCCCCTTGCCCCCTTATCTATGTCATCTCCTTGCCCTGTAGCCATTCAACTTTTGATGTTTTGGATTAGAAACATTTATGAGTTTTTCAAGGTGACAAGTACTTCATTTGATAAACCCTTCTGCACTATTGGTTTCAGTGAAATATCTTCTCTTTTTAAAAAATTTTTCACATTGTTTTCTAAATTAGCAGTGTCTAATGTTGGATCAGCTGGATTGATTTCATCATAGACATTTGAAATACTAGTTAAATTATAGATTTTCTAAGTGCTAGCATAAGGTAGAGTCTGGGAAAGCATTTCTTATTGTGCTCAACAGGTGAATCAGAAGCCTACTATGTTTAGGAACAGCAATCCAAAGAAAAAGACTACATATTAGGATGCTTTAGACAGGTAGAAGGCTTATGGGAAAAATGTCTTGGGGGGCCAAAGTATGTTACACGAATGAATTCCATTTAGACTGTTAGTCTAATAAGCCCTAATAATTTTATATAATGGTTCTATCATCCAACCACCATGTCTTCCTGTTATACATACACTTTAGTCTATGAATTTTAGAAAAAAAATTATTCTGGTGGTTTAAGGGGAAAATAGTTTCCCAAAGCATTTGTATTATAGCCAATAAGTCATTTGGATCTTAAAAAGATACCATTTTCTCTTTCACACTCTTTGTTAATAGATCAATTTGCTGCAACTATAAACTCATTAGATATTGAATAAATTCATATCACTGCATAACTTCTGATATCTTTTGCTTTTATTATTCATCAGAAGTTGGCATTTTTTTAGGAGTCAAATTTGAGATGTATAAATTATTGCATTATTTTAGCTTAGAAGTATTAATTATTAATAAGGCATAGTAGACTACATCTAAAATATTGAACCTGCTTACTTAAGATTTTGACATCTCCCCAGTTCATGGTATAGATAACTAAAAATATAGAACATGGGTTGGAGCTTTTATTACATAGTTGGATCCAGAAGTGATAATTTAAAAATAAATTGTATGCACTCCCTGGAGGAGAGATTTGGCTGAAAATGGGCTGGATAGATTAAACTTTGGGTGTTAAATTTCACCCTGCAATCTTGAGTGGCCTACAGGACATCGGACTGAGTGGGAGATTTGAACTCAGAATTTCATTCAGCTACTTGAAGGTATTGATGGTTTGGACGTCTTATTTTCTTGAGCCTATCTAGGTCCTGTCTGGGGGATAAAGGGACAATAGTCAAAAGGTATGAAGGTTTGAAGTCCCACTTTCAAGAATACACAGTTCCATTCTGGTCTGAGGAACAGCTTTCTTTTATCTGTGGGGTAAAAGCCAATAAAGGAAAAGAAAGACAGTGAAACCAGGTCTTGGCCAGACTCCCTCCCGAAGCAGCTAGCCAAATTCAAATTCCAGCCCCAGCTTGGCTTCCCCTTGTCATGCTGTCCCTCTGTGTCTTACACAATGACTTATAACAGACTGTCTTTCTTATTTATCACATGGGAAAGATAAGAACAGGGAAATGAATTACATTAACCTACAAAACTTTTTCTGTATTATGAGTTTTACTACTGGTTTACTATAATCCCTCCACCTAACATAATCTGAGCCTCAGAATTCACTGATGGAATAGTTTTCCTTATTTTGTCATATGCTTCTCTTTTGTCAACTTCTGAAGCATTTTTTAATTGCTGTAGTTGTTCTGCCATCAGATTTCCTAAAATTTTCCCAGCCAGTACATATTTAGAGGATTCCATTTTAAAAGCCCCTGAAATGAACTTGAAGTAGGTAATAATGCAGAATTTCATGGTCACAGGGGACACCAAGGGTCTGGGAAAAATGAAGAAAGTCACTGCAGGGTTAGCTGTTGGCCAAAGATAAAAATGTGCTTAGCTCATTCAGAGAGCTGCATTAGCCGTCATCCTCTGAGGGGTGTCTGGAGAACAAGCAGATGTGCATGGCTTCAGACAGGAATGCTGTCTCTTTTTGCATTGGGGATATTTCCTGACCTGTTCCAAGGCACAGAAGCATTGACAGAAAGCTCGAGGTGAAGTATAGCATGAAGCACCACTGGGAAGTTTGCTGTCACCACAGCCAAATGACTTCATCTACAACCGAGCAGTGTCCGTTCCTTAAGACAGAAAGAGCATTTCTCTTCTCCAGTCCATTGTTTTCTTCTTAGTTGTTACTGGTGCTTGTTCAGTAAGGCCCGTGTGTGCATAGGTGGGTACTTGGAAGACACATGTCTTAATACCCTCAGCTTTCTAGAATGTCATACTTAGGTAAGTGGACAACTTTACCCTGTGATATTTACACTTTGGGTATGAGCATAAGAAGGCTGGTGTTGCTGAATTAAAACTCTCAATTTTTCCAATATTTATTGTCACTCTAATAATATGACAGTCATTGCCAAAAGACTGTTTCTTAAAGAAAAGAGACTTTCTTGCTTCATTTCCCAATAGAAGCTTATTTGTTTTTACCACAATTAAGCAGCCACACTGTTATATATGGAGTAGGAAAGGCCTCTGAAGTCAACAATTACCCCAACTCATCACTTTAACCTTCACATAACTTGTTTCATCTTCTTTTCATTATTTAAGGATACAATATCCACTCTATTTTTTCCACATTAATTCAGCCCATCAGAATTTTGGCACAGGGTTTGAGATAAATGAACGAACAATCCCATTCAGTTTCAATACTCAGAATCTCTAAGAGCCCTTTTTTTCTCTCTGCCAACCTTTGTGCTGAGGACTCAGATTTTTATTTTCCTAAGGGGTCTCCAGAGGTGCTTTAAACTATTAGTCAGATGATCAACAGCATTTACTGGTCATCTGGGTGTGTAGGACCTGGTTTGGCGCAGTTGTAAAGTATAGATTCCAAATATCTCTTCGAACATCTTGCATACTCATAAAAACTTTTTATTCCATCAACAGTTTGCAAGGATATGATTATAGACTACAGGGTTTGTGGAAAGCTAAATGAAAGCACCTGTTTCAGAGTTGCATGTAGATGGAGAGATGTAAAAAATGTACATTTATTCATTGTAGGGATCACCCAGCCACTTGTCCATCAGTATTCATCAGCCTAGTCATGTGCTGTGTTTGCATTGTGTTCTGTACTAGAAACTCTGTGTTTGCATTTGGTCACCGGAGCTGGGTGACCTGGCCCCTCCCGTATGGTGAGTTTTCAGATAACATATGTGACAGAAAAAGCTAATAAAATCAAGGAAGGGTTTAAGGAGCATGCTTCATATTTGTTGTTCTTATAGTCTTTTGGGGATGCAAAGAGATATCTAAAAATGTATCCCAAATTTATATCATATGAGTGTGAGAGGATAAGAGACTTGTTGAGCTTTTCTTTCCTGATAGGACCCCAAGGAGTACACAGATGGCAGAAGCAGGATCAAAGTCATGAGATTCTCTCAGCCTAAGTAAAGAAGAACACCTCCTTCCTATTGGAGACGGATTCCTAGCATGAGTGGAAGTGAACTGGTTTGATGATCTTTGATAATTAGACTGGCTATTGGGGGATGGGAAAAGTGCGAAAATCGTTCACATGATGAGGGAAACAGGAAGATATGTTCTGTTTGTCTCATCCTGCAGCCAAATTGAGTGGAGCAAGAACATATTCACAAATGTGTGGGTGTTTGTTGTGAGAGGAGACTTCCATGCATCCTTCTGCTTGGCTAGTAAGGTACTGGCCTTGTTGATGGGCTATGATACCACTGAGTGGGGAAGAGAGCTCTGTATGGAGACATTAGCCATAAGGCCTGCAGAGTTTTTTATT
The DNA here is from genome assembly GCA_004026965.1 of Petromus typicus. Lineage (NCBI taxonomy): Eukaryota > Metazoa > Chordata > Mammalia > Rodentia > Petromuridae > Petromus > Petromus typicus. Next base: position 7,651 of record PVIR01046288.1, read on the forward strand.
GTTTGAACTAATTTGTCTATGGCATTTTGTTATAGATTTTTTGCTGTTTGAACTAATTTATTTAAGGAATTTTGTAACAGAAGCTTAAGCCAGCTAGGAGAATCATCTTGATCATGTACCATATATATATATACATACATACATACATACATATACGTATGTGTATATATATACACATACATACATATATGTATGTATATACATACCTATGTATATACATATGTATATATATATATAATTTAACATCTTTTATACTGAGTACATGTTCAGTCTATTTTGTGTCCATTAGATTTCAATGAACCTGTTAAAAATAAAAATTTTCAGGCCAAGGATTTAGCACAGTAATTCCGGCACCGGCCTTGCAAGTGCAGGGTCTTGGGTTTGATTTCTAGTAACCACATACAACAACAATAATGCCGGGCATGGTGACTCATGCCCACCAGCAATCAGTACCACACACCACAATGCTAGGTCTGGTGGCTCATGCCTATAATCCCAGCAGGTGGAAGGCAGAGGCAGGAGGACTGCTCAGCTTGAGGCTGAGTTAAAAAAAAAAAAAACAGCCTGAACTACAAAGTGAGACCCTGTCTCAAAAAAAAAAAAAAAAAAACCCAAAACCAAAAACAAAAACCCTAAAAAAAAAAAAATCAAAATTTTCCAAAAACTCTACTGTGGGATTAGATCATTATTAGAGGTGTTATTAATTACTGGTATTAGGAGAGGCATGTAAACTAGGAACAGGATCCAGATAAAAACCACTGGTATGAAGAGCAGTTATCATACAAATACATTCCTAGTTTGTCTTTGGAGCTGAATATGTGCAAGAGGCATTGTCCGCTGGGCCTTTAAAAACAAATCAGTTGTTTAGATATGCCTATTGATGAGGAAAACCGGTGATGCAGCACTGAATCACCAATGTATTTTTGTTACTTGAACAAAAGCTCAGTAAAAATGAATGTTAATTGTCTGAAAAATAATGCTATAGAATTGGAGGGAAAGGAATGTGGAGTAATGAGGGGTAGACCCTGCCTTTGGTTGATTTCCATGCCCATTTAAGGAAAGGACAGATTATCCCTGTCATCCTGGCCTTCAGCTCCTCACGGTCTCTACCAGAAGTGAATGGGATGGGTCCTGGACTGGGGTCCCCATATCTCTGTGTGTCCTCAGCTAGGTTAGTTGGCCTAAATTATCATATATTATATATAGGAAAATAAGTGTGTACTGGGAATTTCGCCTGCAGGGATCAACTCTAACAGCCAATGAGTCCATGGTGCAATGAGAAGGAACTTGGAGATACTGTGAAGGCTTGGTGCCTGAAAGCTTACTAAGGAAGCATAGCATCCCTCCTGTCCTTCTCCTCATTGTAACCTAGTTTCTTTAGATCATGCATGTTGTATTCTCTGCATAGTATTTACATTTTCATGGTAGGTGAGATTTGAAAAGAACAATAAAATTTTGTGTGTTTTATATCCAGTGTATTTACCTTCTTTAATCATTATACATGATAACAGAACAAAATTGAAATGATTCTCCTATTGATAGAGTTGTTCATTTGTTGTGAGAGAGAACAGATTATTATAGATGCCTTGGAATATGTGGTATTTTTTTCTAACATGAAATAAAAGACATTCCAAGAACTATTGCCATGCTGGATTGAGGATGTACGGACTCCAAGGCTGAGAAGGCACATTTGTAAGCATGTATCTCTGGTTTTCAGAGGAATAGTCTTGATTGCTTTTCTTTGCCCCACCATAGGAATGTTTCACTCAGAGCTCATTCTGGATCTTAGAATTCCTGGGTGTTGGGGAGTCAATACAAGATATAGCTCAGGAAGATTCTGAGCAGGAAAATTTTCAAAAAGGACTTGTAGCTTTTCATTTGTAATGGGTAATCTCAAATGGAGTGCATGACAGGTAGGAGTGGATTATCCGTTTGTTGAGTGGGACAGGTGATACATTGCCTCCCCCCGCTCTTCAGTCACGAATGGAGTGAGCAGAGGACCGATGTGTTCAGAGCTCAGGATCCAGGATGGCTGCTTGCCTGACACAGGAGGTATTTAATAATCAGCATCCTGGGACGGACTGCCCGCCTGTCACCATACTGGCTTTTCCCTCCTGAGATTATCAGGCTCAGTCTATTGTTCATGCATCACATTTCTGACACCTATTGTTATAAATGACCCTATTTTTGAAGCTATTCATCATTTCCATAAATGGAGCAGTTCTTCCTCTTACAGAAGATATTTCCTTCCTTTTCTTAGAAAGGGAAATGAATAATTCTAATAACTGCAGATACATGGCATAGATTTATGCCACTTAGAGCTTCACTTTTTCAAAATAAGATGATCCTTATTGAAAGACTTTAATTGCCACTAGGAATTTCATCTCTAGACAGCCTGCCAGACACAGGTGTGACAGGATCAGCAACAGCAGTGGCCAAAGAGCACAAATGAGTCCAGTGATGGCCCAGTCTTCTGCTCTCCCACCTCAAGAAGAAAGTGCATGGGAGAACACTGTGCGTGCTTTTGGGGGGGGGGCAGGCCTAATCAGCACGAAATCATGCTGTAAATTAGATTTGTCACTCACAAGTGCCTCACAAGTACCAATTCATTACCCTGCCCAACTTGAGTGAAGTGGTGTTACTCTCTGTGGGGTGTGTGTGTGTGTGTGTGTGT
>PVIR01046289.1:0-10325 GCA_004026965.1 Petromus typicus
ACAGGGTCTCGCTTTGTGGTTCAGGCTGGCCCTGAGCTCAGTCTCAAACTCACATCACAATCGTCCTGCCTCTGCCTCCCGAGTGCTGGGATTACAGGCGTGAGCCACCACGCCCGGCACTGTGGTATGTGGTACTGGTTGCTGCTGGGTGTGGGTCTCCACACCCAGTATTGTTATGTGGTTACCGGGGAATCAAACCTGGGCCCTTGCGCTTGCAAGACAGGCGCCGGAACCACTGAGCTAACTCCCCGGCCCAGTGTTTGCATTTCTACAGAAGAGCCCTGTTGGGTTTTTGAGAACCCAGAAAGATAGGAAAGTAAAGAGACTCAGGGCTGATCATGGGGCCCCTGAGATGCTCCCCAGGAACATATTTGTGTCTGTATCTGTCTTTATCTCCGTCTCTTTGTATATAATAAAATCCACGTGAGAGATAAGACTACGGCCAGTTACCACATCATGGTCTCAGCACGGCAGGCCCAGGTGCCAGGTGCTCAGCCTGCTGCTTCTCTGCACCTGAATCACCAGCGCCAGCCATCTTCCTGGAGATGTCGCCCCACCACCACGACGTCTCCTTCTAGCTCAGCTTTCCTCCCTCTGTCTAGTAAGAATGAATTCCTAGAGGTGAAATTTGTGAGTTGAAGAGAAAGCACTGTGTAACACATTTTAAGTTTATTTATTTAAAAACTTTTTTTTTGGTGTTTTGGAGCGGGGTCTAGGCTGGCCTGGAACTTGCGGCAATCCTCCTGCCTCAGCCTCCTGGAGTAACGGAGTGCACACACTGCATCGGGTTTCACGATGCGTTTATACTCTGGATCAAGAACAGCGTCCCTGAAGGCAGGACGAATATTTGTGGGTGAGGCCGGGATCCGACGGGCGGCAGCGGTGGGGGATACGTGTCCTGTCCTCCACCGAGGTGGGGACTGCGGGCCCTGTGTGGCTGAGGCATTTCCTGGCCTCAGCCTGAGAAGGTCGTGAGCGTCCCGTGTCTACGCTGCATGTGGCGAAGACAGACACTTGGCCGTCTGTGGTCATGGGTGCAGGGGACTCGTCTGCAGCAGTCTCTGTGCCAGCTGGGTGAGCTACGGGAGATTCGGCCACAGCCCCTCGGGAGGCAGGAGCCATTGCCCACGGGGCACGCAGCCAGTGCTCAGGGAAAACGGCGATTCGGGGCCGGGAAAAGCCCCCAGAGTCCTCACTCGGCTCACCCACCGTTGGCAGGAAGGGGCGGCCCGGTGGCCTGGGGGGGGCTCCCTCCGGAAGTCGGCCAGCCGGCCCTGGAGGGGCCCGAGTGGGTATCCCGGATTCTCCGCGCCGGGTGGATGAACGCTCACGGGGCCCGGTGTCCGCGGTGCCTTCGCGCCGCTCCGCCTCTGGGAGGCCTCCAGGGCTGCGCTCCCGAGAGACCGCAGGCCCGAGAGCTGGCCGAGATGGCGTCTCTGCCAAGGTGACTCCCGGAAGCCCCAGGGGCCTGGGAGGCAGGGAGAGGGTGCAGGTAGCCGAGCCCCGAGCGCACAGGCTCTGAGGGAGCGTGTGGCCGGGCGGAGGGGGGTTTGGCGGGCCAGAGGAGGAGCGAGTCAGGCGGCTTCTAACCACACCACCTCCAGGGTAGAAATAAACTCTGGATTGAAATTTAGATTTTTTTTGTTTCATACTGGGGATTGAACCCAGCTTCACACTGAGTTCCATCCACAGCCCTTTTCAAAATTATTTTGTTTTGAAACAGGATCTCCTTGAGTCTCTAAGTGGCCCAGGCTGGGGTCTAACTCGCTATCTTCCTGCCTGGCCTCCCAGAGTGCTGGAATTACAAATTTTCGTTTTAGATTTAAAATAGTCTTGGTGGAAAATGACCACTAGAGGGAGCTCGGAGAGCAGGGCGGCTCCAGCCCGGCTCCAGGGGGAAGATTACCCCGGGGATGGAGCTGGCGGAGGAGCCCGGGCCCAGTGAGCCGGGATTTCACAGCAGATCCTGCCCCGGGCTCCGCGCGGCTGGGGGTGGCTGGGGTGTGAAGTCCGAGATGCTAGGGAAGACTCGGGGAGACTCGAAGGAGTGCCCCAGCTGCCTGGCACACAGCAGGTGCTTAAACGGCCACCCTTGCAAAGAAGCTACTTTTCTTTTGAGAGTTACACTATGTAGTCCAGGCTGCCTTCAGCTCGCAGCAATCCTCCTGCCTCAGCCTCCTGAGTGCTGGAATCACAGGCACGCACAACCATGCCTGGATGTTGTTATTATTATTGTTATCGTTATTGTTATCGTTATTAAAGGAATTGAAGTTCGAGCCCAGCGCCTGGCACCTGTTAAGCAAGTGCTTTACCCTAGAGCGGCACGCTCTGCCCTTTCTCTTTTCAGCTAGGGTATCACTAAGTCTCCTAAGCCGTCCTGCCTCTATAAGGCCTTCCTGTCTCGGCCTCCGGAGTGGTGGGGGTGGCAGGGGTGTGCCACCCTGCCCGGCCGTCCCTCTGTCTTTTTTTTTTTTTTTTCGTCCCTCTGTCTTTATAAACTGTTCAAAGGTGTGAGCAATCCACACCTAACGGGATGCGGGGGTCTCCCGGCCACACGGAGGCGAAGACGCCGATTTGCGCTCAGGGCGCGGGGAGAGGCCGGCGCCGGGTCGGCAGCGCGCAGGGCCGGGCGGGGCGGGCGCGGAGGAGGAGCCGGTGCGGCCGCAGGTGCCGGTGCGGCGGGGCCCACGCGGCTTCCGAGTCGCGCCGGCCGCGCTCCTCCCGCCCAGTCCAGATGGCGGTGAAAGCTCAGGGTCTCGGGCGGGCTCAGGACCCCGCACGGCCGTGACGGCGCCACTAGGGACCCTCAGGAGGGAGGGCTCGGGCCGAGCGGGCACGAGCGTGGGCGGAGGCTCTGCGGGGCCGCCCCTGGAACTCGCAGACATTCCCCACAGCCTCTCGCGGAGCTGGCCAGGCCGGTGTCACACTCGCGACCCTCCTGCCTCAGCCTCCTGACCAGCAGGGATCACAGGCACCGGCTCTCAGGAGATTCAAATGCACAGCAGCCCCTGCAGCCCACCTGAGCCTGGCGCACCCAGCGTGGCCGCCAGCCCCGCCACGTGAGCTCTCTGGCTGTCGCCCCCAGCCAGCCCCAAGGCCACCCCCACAGCCCCCTGCCCTCCAGTCCCCTCCCCCCTCGCAGGCATCGATGCCCTGTAATCTGTCCCTCAAAGGCACCAGGCGGCCTCCAGCCCTGGACCTTGGCGCCTGCTGCCCCCAGAATGTGCTTCCCTTAATCTTTCTTCAGGGTTTTCTTCCAGCACCTTCTGAGTAAAGCTATTTTTAAACGCCCCGCAGAAGGGATGTGGCCTCGGCAGAGGGCAGAGGGAGTGACCTGCCTGGCAAAGGTGACTGTGCCAGTGGCAAAGATGGCACCTCGCCTATTCTCCCCACTTCCAAAGGTGACTGGAGACAGTGTTCACTGCACCCCCTGGTGGCCTGTAACGAAAACGCAGCCTCTTTGGTGCACAGTGCAGGGTGGGGCTGGAACTAAGTCACACAAACTGGATTTGAATTTGGGATCCTCCTGCCTCAGCCTCCTGAGTGCTAGGCTTTCAGGCAGGTGCCCCCATGCCCACTTTGACATCCTGACTCTTCATGATGAAATAATCCCCTACCATGCCCAGCAAGGGCCGTGTGTGGGTTTGTGATGATCACTATCCGTCAGGAGCCTGCCTAGTGCCCAACCCAGAGTCTGTGGGGGTCACTTCTTTCTTCACTCCGTGCCCCAGAATGCACATGAACTGCCGCTGGGCACCCCCAGAAACAGCTGTGTCTCCCCAAAGACCAAGGAAGCCAGGCCCAGCCCTGGGGTTTTACTTTATTGTTTTGTCCTGTTTTGTTGAGACAGGGTCTCGCTTTGTGGTTCAAGCTGGTCCTGAACTCAGCCTTGATCTCAGCAACCCTCCTGACTCTGCCTCCCGAGTGCTGGGATTATAGCTGTGAGCCACCACACCTGGGCACTGTGGTATGTGGTTAATGGCGATCAAACCCAGGACCTTGTACCTGCGAGGCAGGAGCTGGAACCACTGAGCTCAATCCCCGGCCCAGGGTTTTATTTTAAAGTGGATTTGTGTCTGTCCATTTTCGGAACATCCCCCGGGCTCCCAGGTGACCCCCTTGCTGGGACTCACACCAGTTCCGGCCCAAGTGTCCCTTGTGCCAGGCAAATGGGGACACTTGCTCACTGCTTCCCGAAGGGTCAGGACCAGCTTCCCCAGTGGGGAACCAGGACCCACGCAGGCAGAGACGCTGGACCGGGTCACACTCGCAGGGCCGGGGTACGGGGACCGGAGCTGGACGTGGGCTTAGTCAGACAGCTCGGCACTGTCGGGGGCCCCGGGGATGATGCCGGCGGCGGCCCGCTCCACAGCCTCCACCCAGCGTCCCCGGAGCTCCTCGGTCCCGGCCCTGAACATGAATAGTTGGCCCGACTGCTGCAGCTGGAAGGCGCACAGGTCCCCCTGCAGCCCAGCCGTCGTCACCTGGTAGCCCAGCAGGGGGACAGAGGTGAGCGGCCGCGTGTCCTGTGGGGGGGGGGCAGCTGCGTGACCAGGGCCTCACGCTGAGCTTCCCTCCCAGCCCTTTGTATTTTTATTTAGAGATAGGGTCCCCCTAAGTTGCTCAAACTTGGGATCCTCCTGCCTCAGCCTCCTAAGATGTTAGGGTTACAAGGTGTGTATCACCATGCCTGCCTGACACCACCCCCGTGCTGTTGGTCCCCAGCCTCCAGAAGACTTGCAGGCTGACGGAGGAACATGAAAGAAAGCAGGAAAACCTGCCTCTCACTTGGCTGTGAAACCCACAACCTGAGGCTTGGGGCGCCCGGTGTCTTCTGGCCTCAGTTTCCCGCCTGAGTGCCAGGGGCGACAGAGGCCGGAGGCCAGGCCTTACCTGCGGGGCTGCGTAGATGTAGAGCACGAGGGGCTCGTCCCGGGGAATCACGCACCAGCCGCGGCCAGCCCGGCCCCACCGCCCCCCCAGCAGCTGTAGGAAGCCACTCATCACGCTGGCGTCCGGCCCGGACGTGGCCCCTTTCTGCGGAACAGAGCACCGTGTCAGGTCCGGCCTGGGCTCCCTATCCCATTGCAGCGCTGGCCGCCTGTGTGACCAGGGCAGGGACTGCAGGGCGCCTGCCTCAGTGTCTCCTCCTGGGCCTGTGTGCTGGGACAGGAACAGGGCCGGCCCCGGAGGCCAGGCCACCGTTGTGGGGACACTGAGGAGCGGGGTTCTGCCTGGCAGCCTGCGGCCCCCACTGGGGCAGGCCCTGTCTGGCTCTGCTGGATGGCCGCGTCCCGCCTCACCTGCAAGGTGCCCCGCTTGCGGTCCTCGGGCAGCACGTGGCCGGTGAGGAAGGTGTAGCAGGTGGCACACACACGGTGCGGGTGGCCCTGGTCGTACTGCAGCTGGGCGCGGTAGTCCGAGCACCGGGCACAGACCACCTGCAGGGATGGGCAGGAGGGCGGGGACGCTGGCTCAGGGTGCCCGAGGCTGCCCTGTGGCTGAGGTGGGGACGCCAGGCTCGGGGGTGTAGCCCAGCCCCCCACAAGTGTCCCTGCCCCCCACTCTGTCCCTACTGTCCAGCTGGCTTTCATGGGCACCCCTCAGCCAGGAGAGCACCGCTGTCCTCGCAGGCGGGCCAGGCAAGCAGGAAGGAGCACTGGGCGGAGGTGCGTCCCTGTCACCACACCCTGGCCCGGCCCATGTGGCAGCGGCGGAGACAGAAACTGGCACCCAGGTCACTGAGACTGTGACTCACAGCACCAGGGCGTGGAGCTGGCGAGGTGAGGGCCCGGCAACCACACAGCTCGGGCCGGGCCAGGGACAAGCCCGGGGTCTCCTGCAGGCCGGGCGAGCGTCCCACTGAGCTCCGCCAAACCCCGTGCGGGGGCCTCAGCTGCCTCAAGGTATGTGTTACATTGAGAAATACAAGTTAATATACTCGCTTTTTTTCTCTCGACACTGTTTTTATGTATTTACATTTTGAGACAGGGTCTCACTAGGTTGCCTAGACTGGCCTCGAACTCACAGAGATCCTCCTGCCTCAGCCTTTTGAGTGCTGGGATGACCGGTGTGTGCCACTATGCCCGGTCATTTTTGAAAAGTTTTAGGAACTCCTCACAAGTTTGGGAGGTTAGCTGGCTCAGATCACCAGGGCAGACGTGGGTCACCTCTGCTTTGGCAGATGGAAGCCACTTGGAGGTGCCTGTCACCTGCCCGGGTGCCTGTGTGCCTCAGTGCGCGAGGGTCACTTCTGCCCCGACGGCTTGAAAATGTGCTAGGTGCCTCCCTACTCCTCTTGTCCCCACTTGGGTCCTTCCAGCCGGGGCGAAGCGGTACTCACATAGCCACAGGCCCGGCAGTGGTGGCGCCGGCGGGTCAGGGTGTTGAAGGGGTCCTGGCAGCGCATGCACATGGTCACCATCTTGTCGCGCACCCACTGTGGTGCCCGAAGCCCCAGCTCTTCAGACGGCAGCTGCTGCAATCAAGAGTTTGCTGGGCGCTGCCTGTCCTGTCCCCCCACCTCTGCGACACCCTGGGAGCCACGAGGGAGCCCCGCTTCCCGTACCTGCTCCTGGGCATCGCCTTCCGGCCCCGGGACGGTGGTCTTGAAGGTCTCATTCCGCCTCTCGATGTGGTCAACCGCAGCCTGGCAGGCCTGGGACACGGTGGGTTGGGGGAGACGGGTGGTGGCTGCCCTCTCTCCACCTGTGTGTCACCCAGAGATCCTGCCTGCTGCCCCTGGCAGGCACCGAGCCCAGGTACTCATGGGCCATGTCAGACGTGAGGCCCAGAGAGGGTGAGGGACTTGCCCAGGGCACCCAGCAGGACCTGAACCCAGGCCAACCCCGGCACGGTAGTCGGGGAGGGCAGGGAGCCGCTGCGCCCAGAAGGAGTGTCCGTCCATACCTGCATCCAGGAAATCATCTCTTCCTGGGACCTGTGGATAGATGGCGCAGGTGAGGCCAGTGGGCATCGGGCGGTGTCCTGGGCACCCCTGGTCCCCACCTACCGGGCCTGCAGCTCCAGCGAGCACTGCCTCCCGGACACCAGGAAGGAGTGTGGGAACTCGGAGTTGGGCAGAGGCCGCACTTGCAGGGTCAGGGAGGTGGGGAGGTGCCCGTCAGGCTGGAGTCTGGGAGGTGCCCAGTGCCCGGGGGCGAGTCACATTCAGGGTGTGGGGGCAGGGACTTATGGCCACTTCCTAGTCCTGCGCAGCTGGGTGGTGGCCCTGGCTAGGGTTCGGATTAGCCCAGAGCCACGGGTCCACCCAGCGTTGCTGTGGCAGTCAGCACAGGGTCCTCTTCCCCTAGACACTTTACTGACATGTGTCGGCACACTGGCATCATACCCAGACTTTGTTGGTATAAGATGTTGGACTGCCACCTGCTGGGCAATCCTTGCTATGAACACCCAGCCCACAACCCCGGACCATAGCGGGCTGAGCTGTGGTCAGCAGTCACCGGCGCCTCTTGGAATGAGGCTCCTGCGCAGTGTGCAGCATGCACAGCTGTACCTGGCATCCTCAGGGAGGGGGGTGTGTGTCCACACCGTTTCTTTGTAGGCTGCCCTGTGCGGGACGGCTGGATGGTGACACTGCACCAGACTGGGGAGGAGGAGGCTGGCTCAGGCCAGGCTGCTCTGCTCCCACACTTGGCTCACGGTGTCTGCCCGGAGGTGGGGCTGTGGGTGGCGCTGGGTAGCCCCTAGAATAGGAGCCACATTCTCTACCGAGGCAGCACAGTGCAGTTTCTTTGTGGTGCCAGGATCAACCCCGACCTTGTCTCTCCGGAGGCCCTCCTACTGAACTCCATCCCCAGCGCCCCTTTGGAGACACAGTGTTGTTGAGTCTCCAGGTTGCCCAAGATGGCCTTTAATGTACAATCTTCCCACCTCAGCCTCCCAAAGTGCTAGAATGGACACCATAGCAGGTTCTGGTCAGGAAGGTCGACTCCCCGGGTGGAGGCTCCCCACCACACCTCAGACTCCATGACCCTCCAGCTGCACCACGAGGCCCCCCAGGGAGCAGGGCAGGCCCTGGAGCACTCAGGTCAGGAGGACAGGGTGGGGGTCCTTCCAGGCCAGACTTGGCACACACTGCGCAGCCCAGACTCTGAGCTGCACCGGGCACGGCTTTGAGAGTCCCCAGGGCTGACGCTCTGGACACGGAGGGTGACACTCAACCCGTGAAAGCCCCCCCCCCGCCTGCCCGCCCGTGCACATCCCGGGCTGGAGTACAGTCCTGAGGTGGACTCTGTGCGGCTGGACTCCAGGCTAGGAGTCTGCTATTTTATTTTATTTATTTTGTGACACTGGGCATTGAGCCCAGGCCCTTTGCACTTAGCTATACCCCAGCATTTTTATTTTAAGACAGGGTCTTGCTAAACTGTAAAGTTGTGCAGACTGGGCTCAAACTTGAGATCTTCCTGGCTCAGACTCCCAAGCTGTTAGAATTATTGGCCTGCACCCCTGTGCTGAGCTAAAAGTATCTTTTTGTGTGTGTGTGTACTGGGAATGGACCTTGTGCTTGCGAAGCAGGCTCTGGAACCACTGAGCTAAATTTCCACCAACTGAAAGTATTTTTGAAGGACAAAAAACCCCCCCCAAAACCCCAAACCCAGGAAACAACACCCCCTTTCCATTCAGGCCGGCTGGGGGCGTGAGAGGAAGATGCAGTTCCGTCCTCAGTGATAACCCGGTGCGTGGGCACCGTGAGAGCACTGCGCACCCCTCACAGGTGCCCGGCTGGGGACACAGCGCCCAGCCCTTCCCCACTCCCTTCTCCCGGGGTCGGCTTGGCAGCTTCCCCACCCGGAAGCCACAGCTTCCACCCCTGGCGCAGCAGAATAAAGAGTAAAAGCGGGTTCTCTGGCCTCCCGGACTCCCCGCGTGAGCAGCGCCGGGAGCGCCAGGCGCGTCCCTCCCAGCCGGCCCGGACTCGCCTTCATCCAGGCCGCGTCGATGCGCGTCCGCACCTGGAACTCGGAGCCCACTTGCAGGACGCGCGGTGCGCAGTACAGCAGCATGTTGTTGAACTGCGGGAACACGGGGAGCTGGCACCATGGCCCCCCTCTTCCTGGCACAGTGGCGGGGCTCGGGAGGCTGGGAGGCCGAGGGCTCACCCCGCCCGGGGGTGGGCACAACCTGGCAGGACTGCCCGGCCCGAGGCCTGGACGCCTACCAAGAAGAGGTAGCGCTCCACGGGGTCGCGGCGGCGGGAAGAGATCTTGAGCACCGGGCCCTCGCGCAGCACGGCGTTGGACGGGTCCACCAGGTCGTCGTCCAGGCCCAGGCGCTGGTACACGGCCCACAGGCCCTGCAGCCGCTCCATCTCGGCCAGGGCGGCGTTGGAGTGCTGGGCGGCCGCGGAGAGCACGGCCAGGGCCTCTGCGGACCGACGGGAGGAGTGAGGCCGCGGGTCCCGGCGCCTCTCCGGGCCCCGCCGGCTCCCAGCCCGCGGGCCTCACTCTCGGCGTCCGGGCGGTCGGCGGCCCCGGGCGGCAGCTTCCGCACGTACTCCTGCAGCAGCAGCTGGTAGCGCGGGACGCGCTGCACCGGCTTCAGCATGTGGTGCTGCAGCGTCAGGCTGCCGGAGGCCTCGCTGCTCTGTGGGGCGGGGCGAGACAGAGGCGTCAGGGGTGCGGGAGCCCGGAGCCGGGAGCCCAGGCCAGGGCCGGCGCCTCCGCCCTCACCTGGATGCGGGCCACCACCTCCTGGAAGCGGGGCGACTTCTCGGCCCAGGCGGCCAGCAGCTCTGCGGCGTGCTCGAAGTTCTTCATGTACTCGCTGTACATCTTCAGGAAGGGGCCCAGCTTCTGGATCACGTCGCCGATGCGTGGCGTGGCGGTCCTGCACGGTCAGGGCGGCTCAGCCTGGCGAACTTCCGACCCCAGGCAGCGGCCTGCTGGGCTCCCAGCACCCCGAGGCGAGTGGGGGAGACCGAGCTGTCCCCCACATCTGTGACCTGGAGCCCCACCTGGCCCAGGGGGAAGAAGCCTTAGCTGAGCCCGGCCTGGTGGTTCACACCTGTAATCCCAGCACTCAGGAGGCTGAGGCAGGAGGATCACCTTGGGTTCAAGGCCAACCTGGGCTACATAGGAAGACCCTCTCTCAACAGAAAACAATACAGGGGTGACCTGTCTCAATCACACTCTCAGCCAGACTAATGACTTACTCTGAGAACTCTGCTTGCTAACCTAGGAGAGATGGTATGTGATTTCATGTGTTTTTCCTTCTTTTAAAAAGATTTGCATATGAGAAAATTACACAATGACAGCAGTTGATCCCCAGGTAGCTGTTACCAGGTTGGACAATGACTAACATTT
>PVIR01046290.1:0-10324 GCA_004026965.1 Petromus typicus
TGACTATGGTATATCCTTCAAGGGTGGGCACCTGAGTTGAAGATTGAAAAGGGTAACCGTTAATGTCATCAGGAAAGAATACAGCACTACTTCTGAACTATTAATTTAGATGATCCTTAAGGAAACACATATACCTTAGTAGGATGAGACATGAATTATCCAAACAATTTTTCTGTTTGAAGGCAGCTTTTTACCTTATGCTGGAAGGTGCTTGGATAATTTGTAGCTGTCTTTAGGAGTAAATTAGAGACTTTGAGCCCTCCACTTTAAAATGGCTCTTTTATATATTCAATCAACATTTACTAAGCGAGTAATATGTGCTAAATCCTATTTCTGGGAATACAACATGGAATTTATATGTATAAGGTAACTTTACATCTAATACCTCCCCTTACCAGTGAAAGTTAGGTTCCCTACAGCCAGACTGAATTTTCCAAAACAAAAACTCAACACAACTCCTTTCCTGATATGTAATCAACTTCAAACTTTCCTGCTTATTCTGCAGGCAACCTGATAAAATCTACTACATGCAGTCTTTTACCAAACCAAATTTTCACCCTACCCGTGGTCTAGTCAAAGTGGAATCTTCTGTTCCACAAACTGGGCATGTTAAAGACTCTTTGAAGTCATCTAAGGGTCTTGTCTGTTTTTCAACAAAATCACCTACAAGATTTAGGTGAAATTCTAGTTGTTTAATGTTTATTTTAGTCCTTAATCTTCTCAGACAATTTATCATTTTATCCTTTTCTGCCTCTCTCACCCAATAACAGTGACGGTAATTTCTAATTCAAAATTGAAACTATTAATGAGATAAAATGCATAGATAACATTCTGGGACTAAGGCAATGTGAGCTATAAAATAACAGAAATCTTGGTACATTTTTGCTTTCTGGGGACAATGTGACATCACACTTGAAATTCACTGTTCTCAACAGAGAACTTCTACTTAGTAATTGTCAAATAATGCTTTGAAGTGGAATTAAGTAAGACAAAAGTAGTAAAGACGATGTGGGCTGAGGCTTCTGGTTTTCTTTCTCACAGTCACTATCACACTGACTTTTCTGGTACCAATGGTTGCAACAGAGTGAGCTTCCTGAGTTCGTAGGAAAGTGTTTGGAATTAACACCCAAGACGAAATCGTCCTGAAACAGTGTGACACTTACAGCATTCTTTGCTCATCTAACTCTGACGCTCACCTCCGACCTTTCTTCCAGGGACTATGGTCCTCATAGCCTAGGTACAGACCCTTTAGGCTTCTGCAGACAAAATGGCACAGAGGCCAAGTTTTCCGAGGCTCGCGGATTTCTGGGAGAAAAGAGAAGAATGGTTAAGAAAATGTCTTTTTACAAGAGGCACCTGGGGACATCCTGCCGCTGCGGAACCTGGGGCTCATTATGGGCAAAGGCCCTCTCTCACGGCAGTGACAAGCGTCTCGGGTGGGAGTTCTGATAAACCGCCGCTGAAGCTCCACGACTCTGCCCAAGAGAATGAGTGCACTTAATCTCATGGAGAGAAGGCTTGTGATTATGAACAATTTTCCCTGACATTTAGCCACAAGCGATGGCCAAATACTTAAGATTATAGTCTTCAGTACATTAGTCCTTAGCATAAAACTATATCGGAACAGACAACCTGAGGGTAGGTAACCTGCACGTCTGTAGAAAGGACCCAATAATGCTTTCTGTACACGCAGCACTCTGAAAACAGGCGACTGAAGATCAACAACTCGATTTCACTTAGTTAAAAGACTGTATGAACTTTAAAATTCTTCAGTTCTTTATTATTTTTGCTCACATAAAGTAATTATAACATGAGTGTGACAACTTAATTTTATACTTGCTGAATACTGTTCATCAAGGCTGAATTCTGAATACACGCGGAAGAAAGCATGCTATATATTCTTCCACGAATGTCCTAAGGATTAATCACCTTGATGTTAACTCATTTAAAGTTATGTCTCGTCACATAAGCATTCAAGCCAATGCATTAAAGTGGAGCAGAAATCATTTAAAATGCAAAAGACTTCAGATAGTAATGAACTGAGTCAACTCTGGATTGTTTTTTTTTTTTAAAAAAGATTTTCACCAGTTGGCAGACATGAAACCCGAATGAGCAGCTCTGAGGCTGACGGAGGAAATCAAGTGAACACAGGGGGCTGGTCAATCCCGGCCGCAGTCCCTCCCCCCACCAGGGTGCATGTGTCAGGCTCCACGCTTTCATAATGGAGGGTGGTGAGACCTGGAGAGATGGTCATCGAGGGCATCTTTTCAGAAGTTATCAAAATTAATTTGATTTTGTAAACCATGCTAGAGGGTTTACTCTATAAATAAGGAATTTGCTTATTCTGAATATTTCACGTTTGCACCAATACAAAAGAGCCAGCTGTCTTATTCTCTCACAGTTCTCTAACCACACCACTGGATTTACAGTGACAACTTAAAATCTCAATTTCCATAGAATAATATATTAATGAGAGAGGAAAAGTGAAACATGGCTTCTCGAACTCAGTTTATGCAATGCTATAATTAGTCAGCCCTCTTATGCACAGAAAACTTAAATAATAAACAGAAAAAATGATCTTACTGCCAAAGAACCATAAATATGTCAAGTATTTAAAATGAAAATTACTACATGGATAATTATAATATTTTCTGTCAGCTTTATTTAGGTCTTTGCCAAGAGGCTGTATAATAGATGAATTTTGATGGCTTTAAAAAGAAAAAATTATAGCTATTTGTAGCTATTATTCAATTAGTTATATTTTATGTCCTTCTACTTAACAAATTCCCCCTTTTGTTCATTTCTCATTCTTCTACTTACTGCATGGAACATAATCCAAAGGACTTTCTTTGATTAAAGCTCTTGAAATCAAGAACTATAAGATACTAATGACAAAGATGCTGTGGGATAAGCAGTCTTCCTCCCTCAAAGGTACTTAATTACTTAGAAGTATTTATATAAGTGTACTGACAAATGAGAGACCCAGATCCTAACCCTGCTATATAAGGTGATGTAGGGGGCTTAATACAACAGGAAACATATATGAGAGATGATAGCAAAATACAGTGGATATGGAAGCTTAAAAATTTTATTATATTAAAATATCTATTACCATGACTTATCCTCAAAATACTCCTGCTCACTTCACACAGGCTTACCCTATTATTCCTGTTACTTTCTGAAGTGGTTCTGGAAGACTTCTGGCCTGAGTTTCTATAGTTGCACTGTTGCAGCTGCCTCAGTATCCTGTAAAAATTAAAAATGTTTACCTTTCCTGGTCATTTTGACACTGAGGAAGAGTCAGAGTCACACAAAACTGCTTCAGAAAGCAAGAATGCAAGGTGAAGTGTGCTTGGAGTGAAGGTGTGTTTTGATAGAGATTAATGGCAATGTGTCTTTTATTGTAATAATTTTTTAAAAATTTAAGCATCTGCTACATATTTTGATTACCTCTCATAGCTGGCCCTGGCTCTAACACCCAGCTTAAAATTTCTTAAGCCATTAATATGTTAGAAGTGATGAGAGTGTCTTTTGTGTAATAATGAGATAGATCGAGGTTATGTGCCTCCTAGAGCTTCAGGAGGGGATTGGTCAAACCAACCACATGAATATAGGGTATGGTAGTCTGTTTTGTGCTGCTATGATAAAATACCCAAGGCCTGGTTCTTTATAAAGAAATACCTACTAATCACAAAGTTTGGAAGATCTCTGAGCATGCACTTGTATCCTGGTGAGACTCCTTGGGTGTGTCACAGTGTGGTGGAGAAAGGCAAAGGGCAGGAGCCAAGCATATGATGGCCTTGCTTTATAGCACTCTACTCCCTGGAGAACTAACTCAATTTACCAGGCCAGCCTTATTCCCTTCTGAGGACAGTGCCTGCTCCATAACCTGATCACCTCCTTTTAGGGTCCACATCTAAAAGTTTCCACCATTTTAATACCACCACAGTAGAGACCAATTTCCAACACTTGAATCCTCAAAGGACATTTGATCACATATAAAGCACAGTGGAGAGCTGCAATTTGCACTCCACTCCCTAACTTCCTGAGACAATAGAGGGGCTTTTGTTAGAGTTGACTACAAATGATTTATCTGTATAATGTAATCTACAAGATAATCCCCTAAGTAACAGAGTTCAGGGGGCTTCTAGCTTGGTAAACATAGGAGTTCCTGACAGGATGCTGCCCCTAAAGAAGGCATGGAAGTTTTGCACCCTCATACCTCACTCCACACATCTCTACTGACCTACTTCTGGGTTGTACCCTTCAGAATAAACATTAATGCTTTACTGAACTCTATGAGCTCTTCTAACAAACTGTGGAATCTGATGAAGGGGTAGTAAGATTCTTTGTTTTATGGCTGATTGGTAAAAGTATGAGAAGCTCTTGGACGTGACATTAGCCTCTGACATGGAGGTGTTCTTGTGGAACCCTTTTAACTTGTGGTATATGACTCTAACTCCAGATAGACAGTGATGAGTGATGAAAGAAAAAATTAAAGAAGAGTGGGGGATGTGTACTTTCACATGCTTCTGTATGGTTCCTCAGAGAACCACAGTTAGTAGAATACACATGAAAAATATCAGACCAGATCTTATGTCACTAGAAGTATTTTACTCTGTGTCCTTGGTCTTATCATTTATAAATTTCAGGAGTAAAATCTACAGAGACACTTTGAAAACTACATTAAATAAATCCAGACCCTTACTTATTAGTAGCCTATGGTCTAAGTTTTGACATTTATTTGAAACTAAGCACACTATTCTCATGGAAGTGAATGGCTAAATTATAGATATCTATTAGTCAGCACAGCATAGCCTCATACTAAAACTCAGAGGTGCTAAAGACACAGTGAACACTTTCTGAATGCTCCCAGGTGTCAGCAAACTGTTTACCACTGTACCTTGTCTGGTCAGCAAGGTCACAGCCTGACATCCTGCAGTTCACTGCCCAAGCAGACCACCCTGGTGTGAGACCAGGTCAGCCAAGAAAGGAAAATACTTCCTTCTTGCTCTCACTCAAAGCAGCAGGTTAACCAACATTTGATTTGTACAACTTGATATGTCAGAAATATGTACTTCTCATATAAATTTATCTCATACTGAGCAAAATAAAATATCTTTTCATATCTGGAAGAGCCATTTCCATTTTATTGTCTGTGACTGGTAATCATTTTTGCATGTTTTTCTACTGGGTTATTAGTCCTTCTTGATTTTTAGAACCATTACTTGGGGATATTTTAAAATATAATCCTGTGTCTCAGATATAAGCTTACCATATTTTCAACAGTTTCATATTTCTGCCCCTAACATTTTTATGTTTCTTGATCCCTGTGAGTCTTTGGATAGTTTGCTGGATAAAATGGCTTAATATTTTTATGGGTTCCAGGGTTTTGGTGATATTTAGAAAAACATTCCTCATTTGTGAGAACCTGCTCAATTTGTGGTAGCCTTCTCTCACTGTTTGTGCTGCCAGATGAGGAGTCATTATGTGCAGTTAGCAATTAGACTCAAGTTTGGTTGCTGGGAGACTCTGGACCATGGAAATCCTCTGGTATCCGAAAGGCAGAGGACTCCTTCACTGTTTGCGGCTTCACGCCTCTCAGCCAACCTTCAGCCTAGGAAGGATTCAGCCCATCCACCTCTTCCTCTTGATCTTTTGAAGGTCAGGTAGAGTTGGCACAACCACCCCACTCAAGACAAGCCTGGAAGCCTTGTTCCCTTGGGCTACTCTAGGAATTAAATATCATGCTCTTTGAGAGACTTCCTGGCATCACACCCTTCCCTGTGGGCTCTTTGCTGTCTCAGAAAAGGGCCTCAGGCCCCATTCACAATGGCTTCTTAATGCCAAGAACTATCTGTTCAGAAGACTCAAGCAAGTGGAAGCTGCAAGTAGAATGATTAGGATTTGATTCCATGAAAAACCCTGAGATCAATAGACCAAGGAGAGAGAATAAACCTCTATGAGTTTAATCTTTCTATCCAGAAACATAGTCTGCCATTTTATTTGTTTAAATCTCTGCTTTTATGTCTTTGACACATTCAGGGTTTTCTTCCCATACATCTCACACATATATTTCTATTTTCAAATATTTTATTTATTCTTTGATATTTGTATTCAAGTATATTATTACCTTTGAAACTATTGTAAGTGCAGTATTAGCTTTTAGTATATGGTATGATTACTATTGTACTTATAAAATGTGTCCTTGTGATTTTCTTGAGGTTTCAGGCACGTTATTAAATTATTTGGAAACAATATAACAGATTAAATAATGTTGACTGAAGTAGCGAGGCTTGTCTTGATTCTGACTTCAATAAGATTTTTTCTTATTTTGAAAAATCCTTAATAGATGTTTTATCAGGTGTGAAAAGTTTTTAGTTATTCATATTGCTATGGTTTGAATGTATCCTTGCCAATATTTACACTCAAATTTAAATCTCCAGTATAAAGGTATTGAGAAGTGGAGCTTGTAAGAGATGAGAGCTCCAATGAAAAGCATTAACAACCTTCTCTGAAGGCTGGGGGAATAGCTTTCTCTCCTTTTTGCCCTTTCATCTTTTTAGCTACTGAGGACATGGCAGCAGGCTCGCCTTGGAAGCTACAAGAACAGCCCCTAGCAGATACTGAATGTTGTCACCTCACAATTGTGAGGATTCCTCATGAAACTAAGAGTAGAAATTTCATTTGACCCAGATAAATTTCTTCTGGGTGTCTTCCTCAAAGATTAAAGACACATTACAGTGATACATGAACACCCACATGTACAGCAACTCAGCTCATAACATTCAAATCTTGGAAGTGGTCTATCTGACCTTCAGGGAGAGAAAGAAAGAAAGAAAATATGGTGTAACATACAGAATGGAATACTATTAAGCCATGAAGAAGGAACCATTCAAATAATTTTAGGAAAATGAATACAACCTGAGATCATAGGGCTAAGTGACATAAATTAGATTTATAGGTGAAATATCTCTTAAATGAGAAATCTAAAATTTAAATAATTTAAAGAGCAAAATAAAAGATGGATGGTAGGAAATAGATGTAGACTTTGTGGAGGTGGGAAGGCAGTGTGAGTATAGAGGAGATGGATGGGTGGGAGAGCAAGTGAAAATAAAAATGACTAATATGTGAATGTGTGTTATCAACTCCTCAAGATAACTGAAATTATTATATATTGTAAATGTATACTATCATAAAAAATGAAAAGGGAACAAAGAAACAAGCATGCTCACATCATGTTTCGCATTCCCTTCTCCTGCCTCTTTGAAGTTTTGATTAGGACACATTTACACAATGTTCTCTACTCCTTACCTCTGTTTAGTGTGCGTATTAAGTATACTTGTGGTTCATGCTCAACTTCATGTAGTCATTTTGTGTTTTCTTAGAGGGCTGACATTTATTTTACTGGTTTCAAGAGAAGTAAGTCAGGACAATATTCTCAACCTTTCTTTTCTAATATTATCATATGTTTTCTCCTCTGCTCTCAAATTTTAATGACTATTTAGGCAGATTTTTGGGGAACTTATCTTTCCTTGCAAACACTTTGTTCAATTTCTTCTTCCTTTTTTCTTTCCTTCCTTCCTTTGTTCCTTCCTTCCCTCCTTCTTTCCTTCTTTCTCATTTTTCTTCTTTCTTTCTTTCTTCTCACAATTTCTTGGTACTGAAGATTGAATCAGGACCTTACACATGCTGAACAAGTGCTGTACCACTAAACTACATCCCCACTCTTTTTATTTTTTGATTTGGATAGAAACAGGCACTTTCTAAGTTGTCCAGGCTGGGACAATCCTCCTTTCTCAGTCTCAAAAATAGCTGGGATTACACCGTGTGCCACCACACAAGATCTCACTTCAGTGTCATAAAAGAGATAATTTTTTCCCTTTTGAGCAATTTACTGTTATTGCCCAGTTGACAGATACTGTTTTAGTATTTTTGATGCCCAGAAATTTTACTAAAATATGTCATTTTTAGCAGAATATTTGATGCTGTTTTTCCTGAAAAAGAGTATTTGCTTTAAATAGATAGATTTATGTTTTGTGTACTGAGATTTTTATCAACTTGTATCTTTCAATAATTTTCTATTCCATTATATCTAGCTTATTTCCAGGAATAGGAGAAAAAGGAAAAATAAATTACTTATAGTTGAGCTTTCTCTGCTTCTCTTCCTTCTTTCTTAGATTCTATTATTATTTAGTTATTAATTCCACATCTTCTTAGTTCATTTTAATATTCTGCATCTACTTTATTTTCAGTGGTTTTTAAAAATTTTTTAATCTTTATTGGTACATTACATATATGCATCAGGACTGCATTCCATAATGGGAATTTGTACCAGTATTAGACACAATTTAATTCGCATTTTTTTCCCATAGCCCTACCCACCCCATATACATAAAATTTGTTTCCTTACTTTTTTGTCACAATCTCATCATTTTCCCCCCTTCTCCCTATTTTACATTGAGAATTTTCTATTTCACAATATATAACATACAATTCTAGGACTCATTTACATCTTTATTTTCTCATACCAGAGAAAAGATGCGATATGTGCCTATCTGTGACCTATTTATTTCACTTACGAGGATATCCTCAAGGTATGTCCATTTAAGTAGAAATGATTCAAACTTATCATTTTTTATGGCAGAAGAGTACTCCATTCTGTAGAAGAACCACAGCTTTTTTTATCCACTCTTCAGATGATGGACACTTGGGTTGTTGCCAAGATGCAGCAATCACAAATTGGGATGCTATAAACATGGGTGCACATATGTTACTGTGATATGAGTCTTTTAATTCTTTGGTGTATATACCTAGCAGGGTGATGGCTGGGTCAAATGGGACCTCCAATTCTAGCTTTTTGAGGAATCTCCAAACTGATCTCCACAGGGGTTGGACAAGACTACAGTCCCAACAACAGTGGAGAAGGCTTCCCTCTTCTATGCAGCCTCACAAACATTTCCTGTTGGCTGAATCTGAAATGGCAGCCATTCTATGTGGAGTGAGATGAAATCTCAGTGTTGTTTTCATCTGCATCTCTCGAATGACTAATGATGTTGAGCATTTCTTCATATGCTTCTTAGCTGCTCTTACTTCTTCCTCTGAAAAATATCTGTTAATTTCAGATGCCCATTTTTGAATTGGGTCATTAAATTTGGGTGAGCTGATTTTTTTGAGCTCTTTATATATTCTAGATAGTAGCCCTTTGTCTGAGAAACAGCTGGTAAAGATTTTTTCCCGCATTGTTGGTTGCCTTTTCACACTGTTGGTGGTTTCGTTTGCTGTGCAGAAGCTTTTTAAAAGAATGAGGTCCCATTTGTTGATTTCCTCAGGCAGTCCATGTGCTACAGAAGTTTTGTTCATGAAGTCTTTCCCTAAGCCAATGTCTTGGAGAGTTTTACCTAACCTGTTTTGCAGAAGGTTTAGAGCATCTTTTTTAATATTTAGATCTCTTATCCACTTTGATTTTAGCTTCGTACACTGTGAAAGAGTTAGATCTAGTTTTAGTCTTTGGCAAGTTAAATCCCAGTTTTTCCATCACTATTTATTAAAGAGGCTATCTTTCCTCCATTGAGGATTTTTGGCTCCTTTGTCAAAGATGAGGTGGCTCAGTGTATGTGGAGTAGTTTCTGGATCTTCTAATCTACTACATTGATCCTCAGGTATGTTACACTGCCAATACCATGCAGTTTTTATTACAGTGGCTTTAGAATACAGTTTCATTTTCGGAGTTGCAATACCCCCACCATTTCCCTGTGGCTTAGAATTCCTTTGGCTATTCTAGGTCTTTTGTGGTTCCAGATGAATGTTTGGATTTTTTTGTCAAGATCTGTGAAATATGCTGTTGGGATTTGAATCGGGGTTTTGTTGAATGTGTAGAGCAGTTTTGGGAGTATAGCCATTTTGACAATATTGGTTCTTCCTACCCAGGAGCAAGGTATGCCTTTCCGTTTTTTGATATCATCTTCTATCTCCTTTTTCAGAGTGATATAGTTTTCAGAGTAGAGGTCTTTCACCTCCTTTGTTAGATTGATTCCTAGGTATTTTAATTTTTTGGGAGCTATTGTGAAAGGGACTGACTCTCCAATTTCTATCTCAGTGGGTCTACTGTTTGTGTATACGAATGCTATTGATTTCTGAATGTTGACCTTGTAACCAGCTACACGGCTTGGTGATTAGGTCCAGCAGTTTTTTAATTAAGTTTTTTAGGATCCTCTAGATAGAGTATCATGTCATCAGCAAATAATGACTATTTAACTTCTTCTTTTCCAATGTTTATTCCTTTTATTTCTTTCTCTTGCCTAATTGCTATGGCTAATATTTC
>PVIR01046291.1:0-10324 GCA_004026965.1 Petromus typicus
GAATTAAAAGACTCATATCACAGTGACATATGTGCACCCATGTTTATAGCAGCCCAGTTTGTGATTGCTACATCTTGGAAACAACCCAAATGTCCATCAACTGGAGACTGGATAAAAAAGCTGTGGTTCTTCTACAGAATGGAGTACTACTCTGCCATAAAAAATGATAAGTTTGAATCATTTCTACTTAAATGGACATGCCTTAAGGATATCTTCATAAGTGAAATAAATAGGTCACAGATATGTACATATCGTATCTTTTTCTGGTATGAGAAAATAAAGATGTAAATGAGTCCTAGCATTGTATGTTATATATTGTGAAATAAAAAATGCTCAGTGTAAAATAGAGTGAAGGGGGAAAATGTTGAGATTGTAACAAAAAAGTAAGGAAACAAATTTTATGTATATGGGGTGGTGGTAAGGTGGGTAGGGCTATGGGAAAAAATGATAATTAAGTTGTGTCTTATACTGGTACAAATCCCCATTATGGAGTGCAATCGTGATGTGTATATTTAATGTACCAATAAAGATAAAAATGGGGAGCCTATTAAATTGACAACAATACAGTAATAGCTGTCATTCATTCTATGTTCATCTCTTTTTGCACAACAAAATCAATGTATACAATAGTAAGGAAGACATAACTTTTGGAAGAGAAATGGTATGGGATAGGTTTAAATAATCCATCTGAATTTGCATGGCAAATGCAGGATAGAGCCTATATTCAAACTTAGGTGTTCCTGACATTAAGGCCTACAATCTAGTGTGATTCTCTATGTAGAAAAATGGTTACTTTTCACCTGGTCATTATAGATGGGAGTCTAACAAGGAGAAGACCAAACAGTAAGCAGA
Organism: Petromus typicus; assembly: GCA_004026965.1. NCBI lineage: Eukaryota > Metazoa > Chordata > Mammalia > Rodentia > Petromuridae > Petromus > Petromus typicus. The sequence goes on from PVIR01046291.1 coordinate 853, forward strand.
TTGAGCAGTCCCAAGTGTAGACAGCATCGCATTAACCCCTTCAGTGGGATTTCTCCTTCTCATTAGAGGATTTTATCATCTGCTGAAGTGTTATACATAGCCTTCACAATTCTAAGGTGTGTAGGTGCTTCTGTATGGGTGTGGCACTGGAAGCTATTAACACTCATATAAGACCCTTTTATTTGTATCTGCATGTAATATGTGTGTGTGTGTGTGTGTGTGTGTGTGTGTGTGTGTGTGTGTGTGTGTGTCTGGATGTATGTTCTTAGCTGTAGACATTTTCTCATCAAGGTTTGCAATTTCAGATGATAGTTTAGTTAGTGTTTTACACCCAACAAATGTTGTTTCAAAATAAAGATTGCCTGGGAATATAGAAAATATGTTTTTGAATATTTCTGCATTTCAATTTTTCTTCTAGATGTTCTGAAAATTGTCATTACATTGTGATTTCTTGTTCTGCAGCTTAATAAAGTTCATTTAAATTTCTATTAAAACCCACATCTCATGCATGTAAAACATTAATTCAGGCTTCTTTTTAAGAGACTGACTGGCACCTTCAAAGAAGTTTACAATTTTACACTGAATTAACAAACAACTGTGTCAGCTTTGCTAAGATCAATGGATGAAAATAAACTACTTGTCAACAGCAAACTCCCATTTGAGTATCCCTTTGAAAATTTCCAATATGAAGAGTTTTTTTTTCTTTATTTTTTACCAACTACAAGGAAAAGGAGGAGATGGAACAGAAGTGAAGAGGAAAAGAGAAGAAAGAGAAAACTTACCTTCACTTGTATGTAGCAATTAGCAGGCATCTCTAAAAGAAATCCCATATTTAAATTAATTGCACAGCAGAGTAGTACAAGCAGTGACACTGCAATTAGTTCAGTGAGGATTCAAGCCTAGGTTTTCTTTGAGCCTTGACCTTGCATTTTTCCTTAGATTATCGTACCTTAAAATTTGCTTCTCATTAAAGATGTAGGGATATTATCTCACACTTGTCGTTGTAAAAGTTAATGAGATGACTGAGAAGAGTGTGTGGGACAGTTTATGAGGCTAATGTTTAGTAACAGCAGCACCTGCTGCAGTTGCTGTTGTTGTTATCATCATTGAAATATTCACCCAGCCTCTTGCTCTTTTCCATATCCATCTCACAGTTTCAGTTTGGCATTCCAGCTCCTCAACTCTCAATGGAACTGTGGAATTACAAATCTAATGATACTAACTTTGTGTTTAAAGAGGGAGATTGATATGTCACTAACTTTCGCAAGCAACTGCACTCATCATGCTCAGCATGTTCATGAAATTTTCCTTATTTATTAGCAATCTAAAAAGAAATATTTTCCATTGTCATATTGAGAAAATAGTATCATAATTTGACACAGTTTCACAGCAGTAGTTGATTTAATTGAGATAACAAACCTGAAGAAATAGATTACTCAGTATTGAAAAGTACAACTCATTGGGAAACCTTAGATTGTGTCTTCTCAACTAATCCTTAGTTTAGTTTCTGTACCTTTGGCCTTTAGGGGCCCTGGAATCAAATCCAGATGTTTCTTTGCTTTAAAAAAATGTTGGTTGTATCTACAAAAGAATTAAAAAATAAAAGATAAAAATTAAAATATGGGTGCACAGTGACATATATGCACCCATATTTATAGTGAGTTTGTGACTGCTAAATCTTGGAAACTACGCAAATGTTCATCAACTGGAGCCTGGATAAAGATGATGTGATTCTTTTATAGAATGGAGTATTACTCTGCCATTAAAAATGATAAGATTGAGTCATTTATACTCAAATGGATTACCTTGAGGACATCTTCATAAGTGAAATAAATAGGTCACAGATGTGTAAATATCGTATCTTTTCTCTGGGATGAAAAAATGAAGATATAAATGAGTTCTAATATATATAGTTGATATTATGAAATAGAAAATATTTAAAAGGAAATAGGGTTTGGAAGCAAATAACAAGGGGTAAAATAATGAGATGATAATATAAAATAAAGGAAACAAAGCTTATGTATACAAATGTGTGGTGGTTGTAAGATGGGTAAAGGCATGAAAAAAATGAGAATTAAGTTGTTCCATATACTGGTACAAATTCTCATTGCTGAGTGAAATCACGATGTGTATCAATAAAAATTTGAATTTAAAAAATTCTAGTTGTCCTAGTGGTCTTTCTGCAGGATGATTCTCTAGCTCTCCCCTAAATAAAACTCACTAGTCCCTCTAAAACCCACCTTCAGAAATCTCTTCCTTGGAAGCTTCTTTGGGATTGGTAGAATATTTCTTTGTGGGTCCCACGGTCATCCCTGTTTATGCCACTCCACTTCTACAATCTTCCTCTTCACTGAGACTTGTGTGCTTCACTCCACAGCCTCAGGGCAAGAACATGGGCTCCCACTCAAGGGGTGTCATGAAGGAATCAAAAAATCATACATCTAATCATGTTTTTTTTTCCTCAATAAAAGCAGAGATTGTGCTGACCAGCCTGGGAGATACTCAAAAGATCAAATGCCAAGACCAAGAACTTCTCTACTGAGGTCAAATTAAGTAAAGAGCATATTTGGATCTTTAATAAAATTAGCTTTATTTTCCATTGAAACAATCTCAGTGATGAATTGAAATGCATAAATGCATATATACATAAATAACTATACATTTACACAGAAGATTGATAGATCAAAAGATTGGTAGATAGATTTATTATAAATCTTTTCAGCTGCTAACTTATATCCAGCTTCCTGGTGGTAGCTTAAATGTTGCTGGAGGTTAAAAATTAAGCTCTTAGTTTTATTAAGAAATTTTCCAAATGTTCAGATTAAGCTCGGTATGACATTACAGCATCACAGTTTTAATCAGGCCATGTGTGTGAGTGTATGCATGTGCACATGTGTGCGTCATTTCACTTCATTGATACTGGATCCTTCACGGAAATGGGAGCTCTGCATACGGCCAGTTTCCTGAGGAAGTAATTAGAGTTTCCGTGGCAGAAAGTAAATGAGCTGAGGTGGGACAAGAGTGACACCGAGGCTCAGCGTGACAGTGTATTTAATTCACAGCTTCTTTTCCCATTCTGCCAGCTTCTAATAATATCATGAATGATGGATATGTTAATAGGATGATTTCTTCTCAGATTCACAATCCACCCTTCATTTAGGATGACTTCATGCACAGTTTTAATTTATGGTGTTATATTAGAATAGGATGATTTGGTTACTAGGACTACTTGAGTAAATAGGAAGAATCAAGTTAGGGACTTGGAAACAGGATGAATTGAAGAGGAAAACATTTTTGGGGTGTCAAGATATATGAATTGTTTTCTAAAATAAGAAAGGAAAGACACACAGAGTTAAAGAAATGGAAAATAGAAACAGAAAGCATGAAGGTACATCAGTGATTTCCCACACAGTGACAGAACGTAAAAGGGTAACAACAACAGAAAGCAGAAGCAGAGAAACAGGAGGATAATAAAAGAAGGAAGGAAGAGAGGAAGGGAGGAAAGAAGGTAGGAAAAAAGGAGGAGGAAGGAGAACAGTCATTTCCTGGTGCTTCCAGAAGTCAATCCTTATATGTAACCAAAGGGCGTTAAGATGAAATGGATTTGATGTTGGACATAATTCCTAGAGCTAGACTGCAAGCACACATTCCTGCCTCTTCTTCAACCACAGAAACCAATACTATTCTCTAAATTGGACTTAGGCTTTCATCCACTTAGAAGAATCAGCATTTGTTAATCACAACTTAAGGAAGGAGAATGACGTGAAGTTGATTCAGAGATCACTGAGTTGAAGTCTTTTTCCCAACAGTTGAGCTGGAGATCCATGCCATGACTGGGACAAGATTCCTTAATGACTCATGTGTCTGAAGCCTCTGACTCAATACAGGATTGCAAATTGTCGGACAGTCTGCTGGGCATGTATGCTGGGGAAGGACATGCTATTATCCCAGGGATAGTGAGTTTCTGGATTGCAAGAATTTACAATTAACATCACTACATGTAAAAAAATCAGCAGATGCACTGTGACCTTCACTGCAGCTCCTTATCAGTCAGGAACAAGACCAGCTGGGCACACCACTCTTCTCTCTTGAGCCAAATCCAACTTTGAGTTTTGGCAGCAGAGGGAGTTATGATCATCTGATTCTGTGCAGTTGAAAAATCAAAGGTGTTTGTTTCAAAAAGCCTAGACTGGTGATGATACCTTAAGGTCAACAACTATTGTCTTTAATCCATATTCAGGGTTTGCCAAAGATAGTGGTGATGATCATGGTGGTTATGGTAACACCAATGATTCATTGAACATCTGTGTTAAATACTGGGATAAAAGATGACAAATGACTTCATTGTAATCCATAGTATTTATGAATATGAGTAGAGAAAAAGTACATATACTTTTGTATGTCACTGTATATTAAATATGAATTATTATAGGAGAGTAAGGCAATACTGCATACTTAGTATTTAATAATAAAAAACCATCTAATTTCTCCAGTGATCAGAAAGAAGATATTCATGGCTGGGTGTGGCAGCACAGCCTTTAATGCCAGCATTTGCACGCTGAAGGCAAGATGATGATCATGAGTTTGAGCCAAAACTTTCTTACATAGTAAGTGTACAGCCTGTTTGAAATACATATCAAGACATTCTGATCTAACTTTGGCCTTTGAAAAGTTAAAGCCTCATTTTTCCAGCAACATTTGTTAAAGAGGCTCTCTTTCCTCCATTGAGGATTTTTGGCTCCCTTGTCAAAGGTGAGGTGACTCAGTGTATCTGGAGTAGTTTTTGGATCTTCCAATCTACTCCATTGATCCTCAGGTCTGTTATTTTGCCAGTATCATGCAGTTTTTAACACAGTGGCTTTGTAGGATAGTTTCAAGTTGGAGATCATAATACCCCCCACCATGTCCCTGTTGCTTAGAATTGCTTTTGCTATTCTAGGTCTTTAGTGGTTCCAGATGAATTTTTTTATTTTTTTCTCTGGATCTGTCAAAACAAACAAGGAAACAAAAAATTCCACCAAACAACAACAAAATCAAAAACAAAAAGAAATAAGATATCCACTATTACCATATGTACCTCCCATTTTACTAGAGATTTTTCTTAAGGGAGTTAGATGAGAAAAGCGTATGTTAACAAAAATCACACTGGGATAAAAGAAATAAAACTGTCTTTATCCACCAATTACCTAACAATTATAATTAAAATTACAAAGAAGATTTTCAAAAGTGATAAAAACTAATATTTACATGGCCAACACAACTGCAGAAGTGAACACAATATAATGTCTAATTAGATTCCTATATGTCAGGAATGATTAAGATAAAAATCAAACTTAGTGTCTTTGTGACTTCCCACTTCTGGGACAAAATACTCACACCCAGTAGTTAAAGGGTGAGAGGGTTTTTTTTTTAAATCATTATGGACGTTTCAATCCATAGTCCACTGATTCTAGGCCAAGTGATGTGGGCAACACAGAGGAGAAGCAGTCCATCACATGACAATCAGGAGGCAGCAGCAAGCTATATTTCTTTTGCCTTTTATGTAATCCAGGCTACAAGTCTTTTGGGAGGTGTCACTCACACCCAATGTGAGCCCCTCATTATGTAGACCCAGCACTACACTATACTTATTTAGTTCTTACCTACCCTTATTTCCAGTATCATACACCCTAGATCTAATCTAAAAATCTCCATTTATGAGAACACAAGGCTTGAGAGAGGGCATGTGAATACAAATCATAACACTTAGGAAAAATATCAGAAATATAGTATCATAAAAAATCAGTATAATAAACAATAAGTACTAGCACAAGAAATCACCTGTTGTCATTGCTAAGAATTAAATAAATGCAATGAATCCGTGTTCATAGTCTAAACACTTTTGTTATGATAGTAAAAGACAATCACCAATCTTCTATAAACATTTGCATAGTATGAAAACCATTATATAATTTCTGACCATATTTAATAAGGATACCAATATCCTAGTATCAACAGTATCTACAGGAAAATTGGAGATAAATATTTATGTAAAGTCTATAGTTTGAATAAGAAATTTGTAGAACAATATATCTCATAAGCATAAAAATGAAATTCTTAGCCAAATCTTAGCAACTGAACTCTACGAATAACAGAAAATAATCAATATGATTAAGCACAATCTGAGGTAAATAATATTGGTCTAATACTTTCAAGACAAATATATCATTATTCATGGTAAGAGACTAAAAAGAAAATCATGATCATTCTAATAAGACAAATATAAAAGTATTTCTCAAAATTCAATAAATGTTAATGATAAATATAACAAACTATGAATATATGAAACATTCAATTTTGTCTGCAAATCCACATTTCCAAAATAGTACAATAATAATAACAAAGAACTAGCAGGACACATCACCATTTGTTGTTGTTGTTGTTTTTGAGACAGGGTATTGCTTTTTTAGTTCAGGATGGCCCTGAACTCAGCTTTAAACTCACGGAAATCCTCCTGCCTCTGCCTCCCAAGTGCTGGGATTACAAGCATGAGCCACCGTGCCTGACACTGTGGTATGTGGTTCTGATTGCTGGTGAGCGTGAGTCTCCATGCCCGGCATTATTGTATGTGATTACCGGGGATCAAACCTGGGACCTTGTGCTTGCAAGACAGGCGCCTGAATCACAGAGTTAAATCCCCGGCCCCAACATCACCATTTTGTACTTAGCCTAATGTTAGAATTTGTTGCCATTTCAATAAGATATCACATAGTAAATTGCAGACAGATTTCAAAATATACTCACTACTGGACCCTTGACTTACAAACTTAACTCGTTCTCAAGGGCTGATTATAACTCTCCTGCATAATTTGAGGTCAAACTTTCTTGCCAGTCTATTTCAGTGTCCTTGGAAGATTCTGGAACAGGGTTTAATGAACCCCACACGGGAAGGATGGTGTAGTACTCCTTTTAGAACTCTGTAAGGGTTAAACGATATCTGAGACCATCTGGAAGCCCAAGTGGCCAGCAACTGGGTCATAACTCAGGACTTTGATCCTAAGTTAACATTAAATTCTGGGTGTAATGCAAATTGTTCAGCTGTCAAGCTGGTCATAACTTAAGGGTCAGTTGTATTTCATAGCTGACAGAATGTTGTAAGGAACTGATAAAAATGTGACTAGAAATAATGAGTGAGTAAAGGAAATGTTTAAATTTTCTACGTTGTCTAACAAACAAAGTCAGTGGTATCCAAAGTATTCTCTCCCGGGTTCTCTGGGTCAGAAATTCAAAGCTACTTGCTGGTTCTTCTGAATAGAGCTTTTTGTTTTTTAAATCTTTATTGATACATTACATATATGCATCATGATTGCACTCCATAATGGGGATTTGTACCAGTATAACACACAACTTAATTCTCATTTTTTTCCCATAGCCCTCCCCACCCTATCACCCCCCTGTATACATAAAATTTGTTTCATTTCTTTTTTGTTATAATATCATTATTTTTCCCCTTTCACCCTATTTTACTTTGAGTATTTTCTATTTTAAAATATATAATATGCAATTCTAGCACTCATTTAAACCTTTATTTTTTCATACCAGAGAAAAGATGCGATATGTACCTATTTGTGACCTATTTATTTCACTTATGAGGATATCCTCAAGGTATGTCCATTTAAGTAGAAATGATTCAAACTTATCATTTTTTATGGCAGAGTAATACTAAATTCTGTAGAAGAACCACAGCTTTTTTATCCAGTCTCCAGTTGATGGACACTTGGGTTGTTTCCAAGATGTAGCAATCACAAATTGGGCTACTATACAAACAAGAATTAAAAGACTCATATCACAGTGACATATGTGAACAGAGCTTTAAGAGACTTCAAAGTGTCAGCCACAGCTGGGGGTCTGGGAAGGAGACTGTGCATTCACATGAGTGTGCATATCTTCCAGCTCCCATTCCAGGTATGTATCCAAAGGAAGTGCTCTGAGAATTACAAAAGGCCATTAGCAAGCTCATGTCTATGGTAGCACATCCACAACATCAAGCATATGGAAACAAACTCAATGTTTATGAAGAGAGTGGGAAAAAATAATGCCATATATGGTTAACTGAATATACGTTGCCTTTAAGAAGGAAATTCTGCAACAAACAAGGATAAACCTTCAGAACATTTTGCTAGTAAGTCAGTTTTATAACAAAACCCAAAGCAAAAATGCTGCATGATTGAATAATTGAATTAGTAGAATCAAAAAATGAGTAAGGTTTGCACCTACTGTGGACAATACCACTCTATGTACTTCAAAAAATGGGAAAGTGAGAAATCGCAAGTTAGGTGTTCTTGACCACAACGTTTTCTTTAAAAAGGGCAAAATTAGAGGACTACACCAACCCAGTGAAAAATGAAACTTAAATTCCCAGCAATCAAGTATTTGAGAAAATAGAATTAAAATAACAAAAGGGAACAATGAACCCAGAAGTAGATCTTCACATGATCAATTACAAAACACACAAACACAAACACCTATATTGTGTGGGTTCTGCCGCACACAAAACAATCTTCTAGGCAAATTAAGTAAGAAGTAGTCAGCATTTGAAGCAGGTGAGCTCTTCCTTTAAGTCATTATATTCTCATTCCATTTCTTTTTTTCTTTTTTGTAAATTCACATCTTTTTTTGTACATTATGAATACACATCATCATCGCATTCAACATTGAGAGTTTGTATCAGAATATGACATGACTTAATTCTCATTCTTCCCCTTTCCACTAGTCCTGCAACCCCTAACCCTTATATACATAATCTGTGTTTCCTTTTTTCTTTATTACTGTCTTATTTTCCCCCTTGTTATTTACTCCTTCACGCGCTTCCCTTTTTTAAAAAATTATCTTTATTGGTACATTAAATATACAAATCATGATTGCACTCCATAATGGGGATTTGTACCAGTATAAGACACAACTTAATTCTAATTTTTTCCCATAGCCCTAATCACCCTACCATCCCATATACTTAAAATTTGTTTCCTTACTTTTTGTTACAATCTCAACATTGTCTCCTTTCACCTTTTTACACTGAGTATTTGCTATTTCACAATATATAACATACAATGCTAAGACTCATTTACATCTTCATTTTCTCATACCAGAGAAAAGATGCGATATGTACCTATCTGTGCTCTATTTATTTCACTTATGAGGATATCCTCAAGGTATGTCCATTTAAGTAGAAATGATTCAAACTTATCATTTTTTATGGCAGAGTAGTACTCCATTCTATAGTAGAACCACAGATTTTTTATCCAGTCTCCAGTTGATGGACATTTGGGTTGTTTCCAAGATGTAGCAATCACAAACTGGGCTGCTATAAACATGGGTGCACATATGTCACTGTGATATGAGTCTTTTAATTCTTGTGTGTATATACCTAGCAGGGCAATGGCCGGGTCAAATGGGACCATCAATCCTAGCTTTTTGAGGATTCTCCAAACTG
>PVIR01046292.1:0-10317 GCA_004026965.1 Petromus typicus
GAGAGTTAGCTCAGTGGTTCCGGCGCCTGTCTTGCAAGCGCAAGGACCCGGGTTCGATTCCCCGGTAACCACATAACAATACTGGGTGTGGAGACCCACACCCAGCAGCAACCAGCACCACATACCACAGTGCCGGGCGTGGTGGCTCACGCCTGTAATCCCAGCACTCGGGAGGCAGAGGCAGGAGGATTGCTGTGATATGAGTTGGAGGCTGAGCTGAGGGCCAGCCTGAACCACAAAGCGAGACCCTGTCTCAAAAAAAACCTAAAAAAAAAAAAAAAAATTTTTTTAAATTTCATAAATAGTGATGTAGGAAGTATGGGTTAGGATTTTTTGTCATTGATATTTTCTCCACCATAATGCAACGTATAAAATAAAATACCTTATGTGTAATACGAAATAAGATAATTTTGTTATCTTGTAATAAGTCATTTGAGTCGGGCCTGATGGTGCACACCTGAGATCCCAGCACTCGAGCATTTGAGGCAGGAGGCTCACCACAAGTTTGAGGCCAACTAGGACTACATAGTGAATCCAAGGCCAGCCTGAGCTAATAATTAGACCCTTTCTCAAACCTCCCTTTCCCAAAAAATCATTTTGAAGCCAGCAGAGGCAAAGCATTGTGTAACCCCAGCAGCTTGTCCCAGCAGTTCTGTGTCCACCATGCAGAAGCAATAGGCAGATAATGCTGGGGAGGTAAACAGGTCAAAACTGGGTGTAGCTGGGAGACCTGCCAGTGTTGCCACACCAGTTCTACTTCTTTACTTTGAGACAACATTCCAAGATCCCTGATCTGGGCTCAAAACTTCACAGTCTTCCTGCATGAGGCTCCCACAGTGATAAGATTACAGATCTGTACCATCATGCCTTGTTTCAGAATCCTTCTAGGATAAATGATCTAGGAAACCATCTCTCTGTGCTGGATATCTTCTTGGTCTAGCATTCCAAATCTAATCTTCACTCTTGTGCATCTCAGGCTCTCTGGCTTCCTGCTGGGTTTGGCCTGGGGTAAGAGAGGAAGAAAGGAAGATGGTGAGGCTCAGGTGTTTGTGCTCTTGGCTCCCTCCTTTTGAGGTGCCTTGAGTGGACTGTGCCTCTCCCGGGAGTGTTACTACACCTCGTATTGTGGAAGGCTTTCTTTTCTTCTGGGTTCTGATAGTTGTTCCCTCTTCTTATCTTTTTGGGCCTTAGTTTATTCTATCCACAGTTGCTTGTACTGTTGTTCCTGTACTCAACCTTTTGTAAATACTCTGCCTTCAAATTTTGCTATTTTTAACATATCAAATGTTGACTTTTTATTAAGTTTTAGTAATTTGTATTTTTCTGGAAATGTATCTTTGGTCCAGTTTATTGATGTAAAGTTCACTGAGTTATTCTTATAGTAATATCTTCTAAAGCCTAATTTTAGTGATCTCTGTATTTTCTGTTTTTCTTGGTTGATCTAAAATAAAAAGGCTTGTTGATTTTGTTTGAAATGCTCTTCTTGGAGTCTAAAACTTTCTCTGTTTCTTTTTTGATAAAAGATGTGGCTTTGTAGTTTAGACTGACTCTGAACTATGTAGCCCAGCCAAGCCTCGAACTCATGGCAATAATCCTCTGGCCTCTGCCTCCCAAGTGCTGGGATTACAGGCCTGAACCACCATGCCTGGCATTGTGATATGTGATGCCAAGGATCAAACTGAGGACGTTGGACTTTCCTGGCAGATGCCAGAACCTCTGAGCTAAATTCCCCACCCCTAGAACTTTGATACATCTTACACAGAGGTACCAAAATGACCACTGCTTTTTCTCTCTTTTCTTCTCTTCAAATTTAGGGTCTTTCAGGGATAATGTGGTGAAGAAACCTTTTTCTGCAAGTCTCCAGTACAGACTTGAGTATTAATCTCTAATAAGCTTAGCTAATAGGCACATATATTTTTGCAATTCAACTGCTAGAGGAATTGACTCCACTAAGAAGATTTCTTGGAGGCTTGTACCTGATTTCCACTAGACCCTACCCGCTGTTTTTTTTTTCTCCTTTTGCTTTGTATCTGTGTGCTAATTCAGTAAATCATAGGTGTGAATACTTTTATGTGCTGACTCCTGTGAGTTCTGTCTAGTGAATCACTGAATCACTTACTTCCTTGACCTCTTTATCTTTTTGCATTTGACAGAGAGTCTTGCTTTGTAACTTAGGCTAGCCTTCATCTCCTAATACTCCTGCTTCAGCCTCCTGAGTGCTAGGATTACAAGTATGTGCCACTATGCCTGGTGATGATCACTTTAGTTGGTTTTTTTTTTTTTTTTTTTTTTGAGGCAGGGTCTCGCTTTTTGTAGTTCAGGCTGGCCCTGAGCTCAGTCTTTATTTATTGGCGTAAAGGTCACTTATCTTATAATTCTTTTAGTAATAATACCTGCTGAGGCTGAACTCAGCAATTCTGTCTGTAGCTCCCAAGTGCTGGAATTAGGACGTGAGCCACCACACCTGGCATTGTTGTATGTGGTTACCGGGGATGAACCCGGGCCTTTGGGCTTGTAAAACAGGTGCTGAAACCACTGAGCTAAATCCCCGGCCCTGTGTGGTATGATTCTTAATTCTTTCACATATATACCTAGGGGAGGAATAGCTGGGTCAAATGGGACCTCAAGATCTAGTTTTTTAAGGAATCTTCACACTGATCTCCATAGTGGTTGTACCAATCTACATACCCCACAGTCCCACCAGCATTTTTTGTTGGTTGATTTTGGGATAGCAGCCATTCTTTCTATAAAAAGTTTTGATAAGTATTATGCAAATCCAGAAAAATACCATAAAATATATCACTTAGTGAATTATTTTAAAATAAATATCTTTGTAACTAACTTTTTTATCTATTTATTTTAGTTCTTGGCCGTACTGGGAATCAAACTTGGGTCCTTGTACTAACATTTTTAAAAAATAGGACCTTAGGGGTCTGGGGATTTAGCTCAGTGGTTCCAGTGCCTGTCTTGCAAGTGCAAGGGCCCAGGTTCATCCCCAGTAACCACATACAATAATACTGGGTGTGGAGACTCACACAGCAGTCAGTACCATATACCACAGTGCCAGGCTGGTCGCTCACGCCTGTAATCCCAGCACTTGGGAGGCAGAGGCAGCAGGATTGCTGTGATGTGAGTTGGAGGCTGAGCTCAGGGCCAGCCTGAACTCCAAAGGGTGACCTTGTCTCAAAAACAAACAAACAAACAAACAAAAAAACAAGGACCTTATTGGCCATTCTAGAACCTCCGCTCAGCCCGGCACAACTGCTAGGCTTCTGATCTCTTGTGTCAGTCTACCGCAGTGCCGGGAATCCTGGCATGTGCCATTACTGGCTGGGAGATAATTTCCTGTGGATAGCACAGGATAGCAGAGCAAGGCTATCCTCTTGAAAACCTTTTACAAATGTCCAGTGTTTGACCAAGGCCTTCCCATCTTCAGTTATAAATGAGTAAACTGATAATATTATGGTTTAGGAATCGGAAACCACTCTGCTAAAAAGTGCCTGGAAAAAAATTTATTAAAATGCCCAGAAAAATTGAGATCTAGTCTCTAAATCAGGAACCATACTCTGATACATGGTTAAGATTCCGGGTTCTTGGACTGGGGGATATAGCTCAGTGGTTCCGGCACCTGTCTTGCAAGTGCAAGGGCCTGGGTTTGATCCCCGGTAACCACATAATAATAATGGGTGTGGAGACTCACCCCAGCAGCAATCAGTACCACATACCACAGTGCCGGGTGTGGTGGCTCATGCCTGTAATCCCAGCACTCGGGAGGCAGAGGTAGGAGGATTGCTGTGATGTGAGTTGGAGGCTGAGCTCAGGGCCAGCCTGAACCACAAAGTGAGACCCTGTCTCAAAAAACCTTTGAAAAAAAAGATTCCGGGTTCTTGTCAGGAGAAGGCTGGGGGGAGCTAATTAGTCAGCTCTCCTTAAGAGACCCAGGTAACCGAATAATAAAGAGAATTTTTCTTTAGATTGTGAAGTCCTTTATCTCTTTTGACTCCCACTACCCTGTATAATATTATTTCTATTTACAAGTGAGGAAACAGAGGCTTAAGATGTAGAATCAGGATTTTCCTTTTCTTCTGAAATCTTGACATATTTCTACTATTCCGTTCTTTAGCTGGCTGTTGTAAATAGTCTTTGTAGATCACACAAATAAGTGATTTTCCTCCTAAACTTAACAGGCACAGTGATATACAATGGCAAGGAATATGATTTTTGGACACTAGTCTGCCAGAGCTATTCCTGACCTTCTGGAAACAATCAGATTCAAACCAGTAACACTTAGGTTGGCTGCACAGACTGATTTTTTTGTTTCAGAAACTGAATCAAGAGACGTTTATAGCTAAATGGATGCATCTTGAAGCCATAGTTATAAGTGAAATAAATAGGACTCACAGATGTATAAATACCATGTAACTTCTCTAGTATGAGAAACTGAAGGTGTAAATGAGGTCCAAAATGTATGGTAGATATTATGAAATAGGAAGAAAATGCTCAAAGGGAAAGTGGGAGTAGCAGGGGAAAGCCAAGAAGGGAAAGAAGGCCAGGGATTCAGTCAGTGGTTCCGGAGTCTGCCTTGTAAGCGCAAGGTCCTGTAGTCCCAGCAATTGAGAGACCAAGGCAGGAGGATCGCTGCGAGTTCAAGGCTCGCCTGGAATACATAGTGAGCTCAGGGCCAGCCTGAACTACAAAGCAAGACCCTGTCTCAACAAATAAAAAATAAGGGCCGGGGAGTTAGCTCAGTGGTTCCGGCGCCTGTCATGCAAGTGCAAGGACCCAGGTTCAATCCCCAGTAACCACATAACATACTGGGCGTGGAGACTCACAACCAGCAGCAACCAGTACCACATACCACAGTGCTGGGCGTGGTGGCTCACGCCTGTAATCCCAGCACTTGGGAGGCAGAGGCAGGAGGATTGCTGTGATGTGAGTTGGAGGCTGAGCTCAGCGCCAGTCTGAACTATAAAGCAAGACCCTGTCTCAAAAAACCTAAAAAAAATAAAAAATAAAAAAGAAAAAAGGGAAAGAAAAAATTTGATTGTAAAAAGGAAAAAACAGAAACAAAACTTACATATAGGGGAGGTAGGTTGAAGGGAGGACGGAGGAATGGGAAAAATAATCAAGACATAGCATGTACAGGTACAAATTCTCAGTGATGAATGTGATGATAATGTATGCTTGAAATATACCAGTAAATTCAAGAAAGGGGAAAAAACTGAATAAAGCGAGCCGACCTGTCGCTTGGTGACTGCAGAGGGTGGAGCGCGTCGGAGGCAGGGCTGATCTGAGGTTTCCTCCTCCACCTCTTCTCCTTTAAAATTCTTTGAGAGTCATTTGTCTTGTGGGCCTTTTGGTGTTCCATTCCTGTGGCATATTTTAATTAGTCTTCTCTCCTCTGATTTTCTGTAAAGAAGTTAATATTTGGATCTAATATATATTTTTTTTAATGAGACAAGGTCTTGTTTTATAGTTCAGGCTGGCTCCGAGCTCAGCCTCAAACTCACATCACAGCAATCCTCCTGCCTCTGCCTCCCGAGTGCTGGGATCACAGGCATGAGCCACCACGCCCGGCACTGTGGTATGTGGTACTGGTTGCTGCTGGGCGTGAGTCTCCACGACCGGCATTGTATGTGGTTAATGGGGGGATCGAACCTTGGTCCTTGTGCTTGCAAGACAGGCCCCCCAGAACCACTGAGTTAAATCCCCGGCCCATTATCATTGGGTTTTAATCTATTTTTGTTCAAGCTGTTTGAGAATTGACCAGTGGGCACTCTTTCAGGATAATTCTTGTGTACTTTTGACATCATTCTTTGAATACTTTTTATTTTTATGCCATAAGATACTCCATGTTTATCTTGTATTTTCTTTGTCCCACACTGGGAAATCAGGTGTTTCTCTAAGGCACTTTGAGCCTTTTTAATAGAGAATGGTATTTTATTTTATTTTTTTTGAGACAGAGTCTCGCCCTTGTAGTTCAGGCTGGCCCTGAACTCAGCTTTGAATTCACAGCAATCCTCCTACCTCTGCTTCCCAAGTGCTGGGATTACAGGATCGTGAGCCACCACGCCCATCACTCTGGTATGTGGTTCTGATCGCTGGTGGGCGTGAGTCTTCATGCCCAGTATTGTTGTATGTGGCTACCAGGGATCGAACCTAGGTCTTTGCACTTTGAAGGCAAGCGCTGGAACCACTGAGCTAAATCCCTGGCCCTTTTTTTGTGTTTTTTGAAACAGTTTCTTCCCTGCATAGTTCAGGCTGGCCTTGAACATACAGTAATTCTTCTGCCTCAGCCTCCAGAATGCTGAGACTGCTGGTACCACCATGCCTGGTTCTGGGAATGTTATTTTAGAACAGTATGTCTTCTGTAGGTATACTCTTTGTTAAAGAGATGCCGTGTTTTCTAGGTATTTCCTGTTTGCAGAACTGCAACATATCTTTTTTTAAAATCATAATTTCAATAACTGTCCTTCCAATGCAATACCATGGGTCATACCTCTGCTTTTTACTTTCTTTTTTTTTAGGTTTTTTGAGACAGGGTCTTGCTTTTTGTGGTTCAGGCTGGCCCTGAGCTCAGCCTCAAACTCACATCACAATCCTCCTGCCTCTGCCTCCCGAGTGCTGGGATTACAGGCGTGAGCCACCACGCCCGGCACTGTGGTATGTGATACTGGTTGCTGCTGGGTGTGGGTCTCCACACCCAGTATTGTTATGTGGTTACCGGGGAATCGAACCCGGGTCGTTGCACTTGTGAGACAGGCGCCAGAACCACTGAGCTAACTCCCCGGCCCCTGCTTTTTACTTTCATAGGAAAGTAATTTCTAAAAGTAATCAGTTCAATATTTAGTAAAAGTGTACAACTTATTGCTATCAATCATATTATTGAAAATTCTTTCCCAATTTTTTGTATAAAGAATCTGCTTCCAATTTTTAAATGATTTCCTTTAAAATTGTATATTGAAGAAGAAGAAAAAGATAGAATGTTTTGGGCCGAATGACTCCTGGCTGTCTTGCTGCGGTGCTTAGAGTGAGACTCACCTCTGACAGACACTTGTTATAGTTTGGGGTGCTTGTTGCTCTTGAGCACAGTCATTTCCCGTTGCATTATCTGTTAATTCTTATCTGTTTAATTCTGCTTGTAGGTTAAAAGATATTTGCATTTCATGCAGATATACTTTTTCTTTTCCTCTCTTCTCTTCAAATTTAAGGTCTTTCAGGGATAATGTGGCAAAGAAACCTTCTTCTCCAAAAGCACGGCTCACAAAGAAGCCTTCTGCCTTTTCTGGGAGAGTGCCCAGAACCTTTCTTCCAGTGAAATACAGCTCCTCGCGTCCTGGGACCCGAGGAGGTCGGTTAAGAGAACTGCGCATAAGGTGAGCTTCTTAGTCAAAACCAGATAATAGTAGTTATTTTCCTATGTCAGTTAGTAGGAGAACTTGATGCTCTTTCTTTAATGGAGAGTATTCAAATAAAAAAAAATGTGGAAATATGTAGACATAAAATCTATCATTGAGGGCTGGGGATGTAGCTCAGTGGCTCTGTGCCTGCCTGGCAAGCACAGGGTCCTGAGTTTGATCTCCAGTACCAAAAAAAATAGAAGTAAGATGCTTCCAGAAAAAGTCCGACATGGTCCAAGAAATATGATCATCTATTTATTTATTCAACAAAAATTTATCAGGTACCTATTGCACTAGTTGTTATATATGTTTATTTAATTTTGGGGGATTTTTTTGAGACAGGATCTTGCTTTTATGTAGTTCAGGCTGGCCTTTGCGTTTACTATGCAGCCCAGGCAAGACTTGAATTCAGTGATCCTCCTGCCTCTGCCTCCCAAGTGCTGAGATTACAGGTGTGAGCCACCACACCCGACGTTGTTGTATGTGGTTACCAGGGATCAAACCGGGACCTTACACTTGCAAGGCAGGCACCAGAATGTTTATTTAATTTTAACTTAAATGTTTATTTAAGTTTAATTTTTCTCCATACTTGAGTTTAATGGTACGTTTTAGGTATAAGTGATCACATAATTGAGAATTTGTACCTGTACGTGATGTATCTTGGTTCTCATTTTTTCCTGTTCCTCTACCCTTCCTCTACCCTCCACCACCCATATATATAATCTTTTTTTCCATTTTTTTTTGTTTTTACCAACAAATATTTTCTTTTCCTCCTTTGCTTTTTCCTGCCCTCCCTACTCCTTTTTCCCTTTGAACATTTTCTTCCTATTTCCCAATACCTATCATATATGCTGAACATCATTTACACCTTCAGTTTCTCATACTAGAAAATACAGTATTTACTTATCTGTGCCCTATTTGCTTATTTAGTTTTAGTGTTAGGAATCAAACTCATGACCTTGCCCTTAGGAGGCAGGCTCTGGAACCACCGAGCCAAATCCCCAGCCCTATGGTACGTGTTTAGCACATGAGGTGAATCAGATATTGTGGTTCATGACCTCATTAATATCAGATAGCCTTGATAGACTGTTAAGCCACAACAGTAAAATGCGAAAAGTGATGTGAGCAGAAGACTGTGGTCCCCACTGGTGTACCCACAGCAACTTTCTGGAAAAGCAGAATTTAAGCCATTTCCTAAAGTACAACATAAGAATAACTTGGGTAAAAGACAAGAGGGAGATTATTCCCAGAAGTACACTGAACAAGTCACTTTGTGTGTGTGTGTGTATATATTAGGCACTGTGTTGAGGACGCTGTTAGACATGTGCTGAGTGGTTCACGTTAAAGAGGGGATAACAGACACCCTGAGAGCCAGTGACTGTGATTTGGTGTCATCTCATTGCAGAAGGGCTTTGAATAGAGTGCTGAGAGGGAACAGCTCCTCACTGTGTTAGGGTCGGGAAAGGTCTGGGTAAGTGGACAGTTAGGAGCAGTTTTAGGCGGGAAGGGTAATGTGAACAAAACGTCGCGTAATTTTTCCTCAGATCTGAAATCTTCTTTTCTTCATTGAAAAAAATACATAGCAAATGTTTTCAAAAAATAATTTTGAAGCTAGGTATAGTGGTACATACCTGTAATCCCAGCACTCAGGAGACTGAGGCAGGAGGATTGTGAGGCCAATCTGGGTTACATAGTAAGTTCAAATCCAGGCTTCCTGACCTACAAAGTGAGATCTTGTCTCAACAACAGAGTACAGTATCTGTTTGATTTTAGCCTTATAAATCTGTCCATTCCTTTCCTTTATTTGGTGTAAGTAAAAAGGTGACTATGTCATCTTTTGACTTAGTGTTTCTCTTCCAGAAAAGTGAAATAGCCAAGTGCAGGGTTTTTCTGGTTTGTTTTTAGTTTTTTGGAGACAGCCTGGCTTTGTAGTTCAGGCTGCCCCTGAACTTAGCCTTGAACTCAGCAGTCCTGCCTCTGCCTTCCGAGTGCTGAGATTACTTATAGGCATGCGCTGCCACGCCCAGCATTATGGTGTGTGGATACTGGGATGAACCTGGGACCTTGCAAGGCAGGCACTGAACCACTGAGCTAAATCCCCGGCCCCCAAGTACAGTTTTAAAATGTAAGTAATCTCCCACCCTCCCTCCCTATCTCTCTTTCAGATGTGTGGCCAGAAAATTCTTGCATTTGTGGATTCGAACGACTTTTGGAAGAGTATTTCCTTCTAAAGCCAGGTAGTATTAGCCCAGAATACCAAATTTCTTCTCAGCTCATTCTGGGTTTTTGTTTTATATTAAGATCTGTATAACCTTTCTTGTGGCATGAGTTAACGCATTCCTCCCCTTGTCTTCAGCCTCCATCAGGTAGGAACAATATTTAATAAACTATGTAATATATTGATAATTTCATGGCCATTGGTTGACTAAATGAGTATAGCAAAAAACGATATGTCAGTAAACCAGGAGAGTAAAGACTCTTCTGGGAAAGAATTCACCAGAAGTAAGTGAATTCATTCAGGGCTTTAGGGGATTGACAGTTGACTTGATCTGGGGGGAAAAATGGCATTAGCAAAAAGAGTGAAATTTTAGTGAGGAACAAATCTCTTCTGCCATCGTCTATGCTTGATACTCATGTAAGTGTGTCTAGTATGCTCTGTGTATTTGTGTGTCTGCTTACACCTAGTGTAGACCACCTCCGCCCACTGCTGCCGCCTTTTGGGTGCACCTGCTGTGAGGTTCTCTGCAGAGAAGAGAGGACAGGAATGAGCACTGAGCAGGAGGCAGTGGGCAGAGACGGGTCTGTTTCAGAGGGAGAATCAGCAGCTATCGAGAAATTAAAATAACATGGAGAGTTCTTCCCTTTCTCTTTGCCTTCTTGTCTTCCACACTTTGCCTTTTTTTTTTTTTTTTTTTTT
>PVIR01046293.1:0-10469 GCA_004026965.1 Petromus typicus
TATAAAGAGCTTTAAAAAAATCAACCCTCCCCCAAATTTAAAGACCCATTCAAAAATGGGCACCTAAAATGAACAGGCACTTTTCAGAGGAAGAAGTAAAAGCAGCTAAGAAGCACATGAAAAATTGCTCAGCATCACTGGTCATTTGAGAAATGCAGGTGAAAACAACTCTGAAATTCCATCTCACTCCACAAAGAATGGCTAGTATCTTGAAACTAGCAGCAACAAATGCTGGTGAGGCTGCAGGGAGAAAGGAACCCTTTTTCACTGTTGGTGGGAATGCAGACTAGTACAACCACTATGGAGATCAGTCTGTAAATTCCTCAAAAAACTAGGATTAGAGGTTCCGTTTGGCCCTGCTATTCCCCTGCGAGGGATATACACAAAAGAATTAAAAGATTCATATCACAGTGACATATATGCACCCATGTTTACAGCAGCTCAGTTTGCGATAGCTAAATCTTGGAAACAACCCAAATGTCCATCAACTGGAGACTGAATAAAGAAGATGTAATTTTTCTACAAAATGCAGTATTACTCTCTGCCATAAAGGATGACAAGTTTGAGTCATTCATACTCAAATGGACATTACCTTGAAGACATACTCATATGTGAAATAAATAGGTCACAGATGTGTAAACACAACACCTTTTCTGTGACATGAGGAACTGAAAATGTAAATGAGTTCTGGAATGTATGTTAGATATTGCAAAGTAGAAACTACTCAAAGGGAAATGGGGTAGGGGTAAGTAACGAGGGGAAAGAAAAAAATTGTGAGGGTAATAAAGAAAAGGAAATAAAGCTTATGTATATAAGGGGTGGGGGCTGTAGGGTGGGTGGGGGAATGGGAAACAATGAGTCATGTCATATACTAGTACAAATTGTCAATGTTGAGTGTGATCACGGTATGTATATAAAACATACCTATTTCACAATAAAATAAATAAAATAATTCAAATACTAGGTAGAAGACACGGGACAAATGCTTTATAACTTGATCTTAGGAAATTTTGGTACTATAGAAGAAAATTGACAACTCCATAAAAAAATAATGTTTTAAACTTTTCATATCAAAAAAGAAAAAAACCTTTAAAATATATATAAAGGTGTTTTGTTTTTTTTGTTTTTTTTGAGACAGGGTCTCACTTTGTAGTTCAGGCTGGCCCTGAGCTCACTATGTAGCTCAGGTGAGTCTCGAACTCACAGCAATCCTCCTGCCTCTGTCTCTCGAATGCTGGGATTACAGGTGTGAGCCACCATGCCGGCACTGTGGTGTGTGGTACTAACTGGTGGTGGGCATGAATCATCACGCCCAGTATTGTTTTATGTAGTTACCAGGGATTAAACTCAGGCCCTTGCGCTTGCAAGACAGGCACTGGAACCACTGAGCTAAATCCTTGGGCCCAAAATATATACAAACGTTTAAAAATTAAGGACAAAGGAACAAAAAAATATAATTCATAGAATACAGAAATGGCTCTTAAACATAAGGAAGGATGCACAATTATAAATATAATTTCACACATGGAGAAATGTAAACTAAAACTACACTGGAGCTGGTCATGTGGTACAAATCTGTAGTCCTAGCATTCTGGGAGGGTGAGGCAGGAGGACAGCAAGTTCAAGTCCAACCCAGGCAATTTAGCTAGTGCCTGTCAAGATCAAGAATATCCCTGAAAGGCTCAGGAACTTATAAGTGAGGTTTTGGAAAGTGACTGAGTTATGGGGGCAATACAGCTGCCTTGCTGTGAGGAGGTGGGGGCTGGTCAGAAGGGGTGGGTCACGGGGGGTATGATCAGGAAGGACATATGTTCTTCTTTGGCTTTTCATTATCTACTTCCTGCAGGCCATGATGTGAACAGCCTTCTTCCACTAGACCCTTCCATCATGCTGCTTGTGTTGGAACCAGCTGACCAGACTGTAACCATAAGGCAAAATAAGCCTCTTCTCCTTCAAGTCATTGGTGCTGGGTATTCTCCTAGCAACGCTTAGTGAATAAGACATTGTCTTAAATTTTTTTTAAAAGGGAGGAAGGAAGTGATAGATGTTGCTCAGTACAAATGTTCTGGGTTTAATCCCCAGTATGGTGGGTGGAGGACCTACAAAGGGAAGTCTGAGTATGGTGCCAAATGCCTGTAGCTACTTGGGAGGCTAAGGCAAATTGGTTGCTTTAGCCCAGGAGTTTGAAACCAGAACGGGAAATGTAAAACTCCATTTCAAAAAACAAAATCTATTCTGAGAGGTTTCTGGTTCTGACTAGGCAGAATGAAGTAACCTCAAGGCAGCATATCGCTGTCTCAGTCTCTCTCTGTCTCTGAGGCTTAATGTAACTAAATTTTTTCAACAAAATACAAAAAGCAAACACATGAAGTTATGTTCAATAAACTCCTGATAAGTTGAAAATCCTGCAAGTCAAAATATACCTACTGCCCCTAAACCACCAAGCATATTGGCTTACCAACACTGAACTGTTGAGAGCTAGCTGTCCAACCTCACGATGGCCTTGGCTGCAGGGGGCTGAGCTGCTGCTGCTGCCCAACAGCCCACTACCCTGGGGAAAACCCAATTCAAAATCAGAAGAGTTGCTTCTGAATGTGTATTGCTTTTATCACCATCAAGCCAAGAAATCTTAAATGTGATCATCATAAATTGGGGGCCATCTGTATCTGAAAACTGAAAAGTGAGCAAGTTGCCAAATTTGGGAGGCAGCCAAAACTTGGGGAAGTTTTGAAGATGGGCCCTGGTTGCACTGGTCCAAGTTAGTGGCAGCTGTCTGGCAATCTGACCACTCCTTACACACCCCGTCCATGTATCCATCACTGGTCCCTCACAAAAGGCCAAACCACTGGAGGCACCTCATCTTGTCTTTCAGCTCCCAAAACTATTAGTTAAGTAAACTTCATTTTCCAATAAAGCAAATATGTCTCAAGTGTTTTATTATATTAACAGAAAATGGACTAACAGGGGAACTTCTTTTTTTTTTTTTTTTAGGTTTTTTGAGACAGGGTCTCGCTTTGTGGTTCAGGCTGGCCCTGAGCTCAGCCTCCAACTCACATCACAATCCTCCTGCCTCTGCCTTCCGAGTGCTGGGATTACAGGCGTGAGCCACCACGCCCGGCACTGTGGTATGTGGTACTGGTTGCTGCTGGGGGTGAGTCTCCACACCCAGTATTGTTATGTGGTTACCGGGGAATTGAACCCGGGCCCTTGCGCTTGCAAGACAGGCACCGGAACCACTGAGCTAACTCCCCGGCCCACAGGGGAACTTCTTCATTAAAATACTAGAAGACTTTGACAAGTTATGTATTAGGAAATGAAGATAAAATACAGATAACCTCAAATGAGTGAAAACTAAGAATTTCTTACCAGCACAAGTGCATCTAAATGAAATTCTTCAGGCTTAAAGGAAATTATATCAAAGAAATGCAGAACTTCAAAAAGGAACAAAAAGAAATGGTGGGTAAATATAAAAGATAATTTTTCATCTCTTAAGTGATCATGTATGACTAATATAAAACTATTTGCTGAGGTTTCAAATATGATGTCTCTAAGACGATGGAAGGACAAGGGGATTAATATGGTTATAAGGCTTATATGTCTTATCTGAAATAAAAAATATTAACTCTAGGAATATTTTTAATAGTTCAATGCAGATTATAATCTCTAGAGCAATCACTGGAAATACAACACATACTCAAGGAGCCAATAGAAAAATTAGAATGTTTGAGACTATCCAAATAAATCAAAAAAAAGGAAAAGGGTAATGGGGGTGGGGGGAGCCAGGGAGGAAAAATAGAGAACAAAATGGCAGACCTACATAGGATAATATCAATAATTATAATAAGCCTAAATGCCTTCTGCGTGTCAATTTTTAAACCCAAGTATAAAGAAATATACAAATAAGACAAATTGGAATACTTGTAATATATACTAATAAGTGCACAAAGAGAAAACTACTAGAACTGAAAGCAGAAATAGATAAGCAGCTATAGTTGGAAACTTCAACTCCTTAATAGTTGACTGGACAATGGACAATGGACAGAACAGCACACAAGGACCTGACTGATTCTATCTACCTACTTGACCTAATGGACATTTACAGAGCACTCCATTCAACAGAAAACACACATTCTTCTCAAATGCAAGTGGGACATTTCCAAGGTAGAACATATCCAAGGCAAGGTCACAAAATTGAAAAAAAAATTTTTTTTTAAGTTGAAAATTTTTTAAAGAACCAAACTATACAAAGCACATCCTCTGGTCATAAATAAATTAGAAGTTAATAACAGAATTCTACTTGGAAAATTTGTAAACATTTGGAAATTAAACACTTAAATAATCAATGTGTCAAAGAGGAAGTCTCAAAATAACCTAAACTGAATAAAAATGAGCATACAATCCATTAATATCTGCAGGAGGCAGCTACAACAGTGCTGAGAACTTTTTGGATTGGGATGTAGCTCAGTAGTAAAATGTTTGCCTAGCATGTGTGAAGCTCCAGGTTTGATTACCAGAACCACAAAAAAAGAGGAAATTTTCTTATACACATTTTTATTTAATTTTTTTTTTCTTTTTTGGTTTTTGGAAATAGAGCCTCGTTATAGTAGTTCAGGCCAGTCTTGAACTCACTATGTAGCTCTGGCTGGCCTCAAACTTGTGGTGATCCTCCTGTTGCAACCTTCCTGAGTGTGGGGATTATAGGTACACAACACAGAACTATATTTTTATTTTTAATCAACACAACTACATGTATTTATAGGGTACAGAGTTAAGACAGTATATTATAATGATCTAATAAGGGTAATTAACATAGCCAGCACCTTAGACTTTATAATATCTTTGTACTGAGGACATTCAATATCCTCTCCACAAGCTATTTTGAAATATGGAATTCACTGTTAGCAATCATTTATGCTGCAGAACTACAGAATATTAGTTGTGCCCTTGCCCAGCTGCACGCCTGTACTCATAACTACCATCTCTCCACCTCCCTCGCTCTCACTCTTCCCAAGCTCTGGTAATCATGATTCCACCCTACACTTCTATGAGACCAATTTTTTTAGCTTCCACATTTGCATGAGAACCAGCAGTATGTCTTTCTATATCTTATTTCACTTAGTATAATATCCTTCAGGCTTATTTACGTTGAATTTTATTCTTTTATGGCTGATATTTCACTAGGGATATATACTAATTTCTTCATTCATTTTTCCTTCAGTGAATACTTCAGTTGATTTCATATTGTAGCTACTGTGAACAGTGCTACAGTGAACAGGACAGTACCAACTTTAACACACTGGTTTCATTTCATACATCCAGGAATGAAATTGTTGGATCATATGGCTGCTGTATTTCTAGTTTTCAGAACACTGCAGGATGTTTCCACAATGGCTCATGTTAAGAACTCATGTTCCTAACAGGATATGAGTGTGCCCCCTTCTTTGCATTCTCACAAGTAACTTTTTTTTTGGTCTTTTTGATAATAGCCATTCTAACTAGAGTGAGGCAGGATCTCTTGGGATTATTTGAATTTCCTTCATTTTAGTCATACAAGTTTGTTTTGGACATTTGTATAGTTGTTTATTTGAGAAATGTCTATCCAGATCAATTGCCTATTTAAAATTAGACTTTTTTCTTGTTATTGAGTATTTTATATGTTCTGGGTGTTAATCCTTGGTCAAATGAATAGTTTAGAAGTATTATTCCTCATTCTACTGTTTACTTTATGCTAATAGTACACTACTGGTTACTATAGCTTTATAGTATATTGTGAAATAATCAAGTGTTGCGATGTCTCAAACTTTGGACTTTTTGTTCAGGTGTGGTTAGCAATTCAGTCTTCCATAGTTTCATATGAATTTTAGTATTTTATTTTTTATTTCTGTGAAGCACAGCAACACATTGTGATAGCAACACACTGAATCTACAGATTGCTCTGGGTAAGAAACTATAAAGTAAGAAACTATAAACAATATTAATCCTTCTAATCTATGAATATGAGATGTCTTTTCCTCTTGCAAAATCCTCTTCAATGTCTTTGATCCTCCTTTTATAGTTTTCACTATAGATTTCTTTCATTTCTTTGGTTAAATTTATTCCTAAGTATTCTAAGGTTCTTTTGTTGCTATTATAAATGGGATTATTTTCTTGATTTCTTTTTCATCAAGTTTATTATTGGCACTGAAATACTACTGACTTTTTTAATACTGATTTTGTATTCTGTAATTTTATGGAACTCATCAATCAGTTCTAAGTTTCTTGGTAGTCTTTAGATTTTCTATATGAAAGATTATGTCATCTACAAATAAGGATAGTTTTCTCCTTTCCAATTTAGATGCCTTTTATTTCTTGTTTAACCATTCTGGCCAGGACTTTCAGTATTATGTTGAATAAGGGTGAAGAAAGTGGGCATCCTTGTCTTATTAGCAGTCTTAAACTCTTCTACCTGTATAGTATGTTAGCCACTGGTTTGTCATATTTGGCTTTTTCCTGTGCCAAAGATGTTGAAGCATGTTCCTTTTATACCTAGTTTGTTAAATTTTTATTATGAAGTAATACTGAATTTTAACAAATGCCACTTCTGCCTCTCCTGAGATGATCATCTGGTTTTTTCTTGAATACATTTGATGTGTTATTATTTTGTTTTCTTCTTACAGTTTTGGGAATTAGTCCAGGCTTTATAGATTCTAGGAATGCACTCTACTGCTGAACTATATCCTCAGGCTCACGTTTGTTGATTTGTATGTACTGAACCATCTCGTTGGGATAAATCCCATTTGATTGTGGTATGTAATTTTTTGATGTGCTATAATATTCTGTTTGCTAGAATTTTGTTGAGAACTTTTACAACTATGTCAGGAATACTGTCCTCTCCATATATTTGTTTTTGTCTGGATTTCCTGTCAGTGTAATGTTGGTCTCATAGAATAGGTTTGGAAGAAATCCTTCCCTATTTTAATATTTTAAAGTAGTTTGCGAAGAACTAAGTTAGTGATTCTTTAAGTATTAAGTATTTAAGAATTCAACACTAACGTTGTCCAGTCCCAGGCTTTTGTTAGTTTTTTTTTTTTTTCTTAGTGATTAAAATTCATGGTGGTTGTCTTCATTTTCTATTTCTTCATTTAATTCTTCGTAGGCTGTATGTGTTCAGGAATTCATTTCTGGTAGGTTTTCAAATTTGCTGGCTTAAAGTTGTTCCTCGTAGACCTAATGATCCTTTGTGTTTCTGTGGTATCAATTGTAATGTCTCCTTTTTTGTCTCTGATTTATTTGGATAATCACTTGTTCTTCCTTGTCTAAAAGTTTCCAGATATTGTTCCTTAAAACAACAACAAAACTTTTGCTTTACTTATTGTTTATATATTTTTCTTTGTTTTATTTATTTCTGCTCTGATTTTTAAATTTCTATCCTTTTACTAATTTGAGGTTTGGTTTGTTCTTGATTTTCTAGTTGCTTGATTGCATTGTTTGGTTTATTTTAAACCTTTCTACCTTTTTTATGTAGGCATTTATTGCTAGTAATATCTCTGTTAGTATTGTTTTTGCTGTATTCCAGAGGTTTAGTTAAGCTGTTTCCAACTTCATATTTTAAGAAGCTTTTTCTTATGTGATTTTTTAATAAAATGGAGTATTATGCCATAAAGAATGACAAATTTGGGCCGGGGAGTTAGCTCAGTGGTTCCGGCGCCTGTCTTGCAGGCGCAAGGGCCTGGGTTCGATTCCCCGGCAACCACATAACAATACTGGGTGTGGAGACCCACACCCAGCAGCAATCAGTACCACATACCACAGTGCCGGGCGTGGTGGCTCACGCCTGTAATCCCAGCACTCGGGAGGCAGAGGCAAGAGGATTGTGATGTGAGTTGGAGGCTGAGCTCAGGGCCAGCCTGAACCACAAAAGCGAGACCCTGTCTCAAAAAAACCAAAAAAAAAAAAAAAAAAAAAAAAAAAGAATGACAAATTTGAGTCAATTATACTCAAATGGACGTACCTTGAGGACATACTCACATGTGAAATAAATGGGTCACAGATGTGTAAATACTGTATTTTTTTCTCTGATATAAGAAACTGAAGGTGTAAATGAGTTCTAAAATGTACGATAGGTATTGTAAAATAGTAAGAAAATATTCAAAGGGAAAAGGGAGTAGGGTAAGTAAAGAAGAGAAAGAAAAAATTGATGGTAAAAAAAAAGGAAACAAAGTTGATGTACATAGTGGGCTATGACAGAATGTATATGTCAAGGGAGGCTCAGGTATGTAATATTGTTATGGGCTGGTTGGTGTGTAGCTGGCTTAAAAGGGGAATGGGAAAAAGTGAGAATTAAACCGTGTCATGCACTAATACAAACTCTCACTGTCAATTATGAGCATGATGTGTATATAAAAGGTACCAATAAAATCAATTATTAAAAAGGTTTTTCTTTTTGGTACTAGGGATTGAACTCAGTGATACTATGCCTCTAAGTTACATCTCCAGGCCTTCTCTAAGAGAGAATCTCACTAAATTATACATGTTGGGCTTGAATCTGCTGTCTTCCAGCCACAGCCTCCTGAATTAGCTAGGATTACAGTTGTGTGCCACAGTGTCTGGCTGTTTAAAGATGCTTTTAAATTTTTATTTTCATTTCTTCACAGTCAAGAAGATATTATTTAATTTCCATGTTATTTGTAAAATTTCCACAGTCATCCTTGTTGATTTTTAATTGTATTACATTGTGGTCAAAATACCTGATATATTTAGATTTTTTTTTTTAAGTTTTTTTGAAATAGGGTCTTGATTTGTAGTTCAGGCTGGTCCTGATAGAAGATCCTCAGACTAGAACTCAGCAATCCTCCTGCCTCTGCCCCCCACCTAGTGCTGGGATTACAGACATGAGTCACCACGCCCAGCATAGTGGTATGTGGTAATGATCGCTGGCGGGCGTAAGTCACCATGTCCTGCACTGTTGTATGTGGTTACGGGGATTGAACCCAGGACTCTGTGCTTGCAAGGCAGGTGCTGGAACCACTGAGCTAAATCCCTGGCCAAAGATTTTTTTAAAATATACTAAGATTTATTCATAGTCTAATATATGATCTAACCTGGAGAATGTTCCAAGTGCTGGTGACAAGAATGTGTACTCTGTAGCAACTGTATGAAATGTTTTATGAATTCAATCAAGTCCATTTTGTCCATAATAGTTTAACTCCAGAATTTTGTTGTTAATGTCTGTCCACTGATGATGAAAGTCAGATACTTAACTCCCTATTGTTTCATTGTATTCACTCTCTATTTCCCTTTATGTACTTTGATGGGCCTGACTGGGGATGTAGCTCAGTGGCATCGTACCTGCCTCACAAGCACAAGGTCCTGAGATCGATTCCCAGGACCAGAAAAATAAAATAAAAGCCACATATTTTGATGAGCCTGTTTTGAGTGCACAGATCTAGGTATTTAGAACTGTTATAGTCTCTTGCTGCAATGAGCCTTTTCTTGTCATATGACGGCCTTGTGTTTTGCAGTTTTGACTTAAAGTCTGTTTTAGGTGAGTACACTTGAGTGCTGGTCACTTCTGGCTTGTTTTCGTGGATATCTTTTCTTTTCTCATCACTTCCCTTTCACTCTGTGGCCTTGCCAGTGGAGTGGGCATGCCTTGAGGGCAGCAGGGAGTTGGGCCTTGTGTTCATTCAGCTAGTCTATATCTGATGGTAGGGGAATTAAATCCATTTACATTCAACTTTATTATTATATAAGAAGTTACTCATTTTGTTGTTCGGGACCATTTGTTTCTTTTTTATTTTATATGTTAATCTCTGATTCCTTTGTCTTTCTCATTTGTGTATCTATCATACCAGTGAGTTTTATACTTTTGCATGTTACCATGGTAATAGTTAATAGTTATTGTCATTACAGAACTCTCTTAAACTTTTTTTTTTTTTTTTTGAGACAGGGTCTCACTTTGTAGTTCAGGCTGGCCCTGAGCTCAGCCTCCAACTCACATCACAGCAATCCTCCTGCCTCTGCCTCCCGAGTGCTGGGATTAAAGGCATGAGCCACTACGCCAGTGCCTGTGGTATGTGGTGCTGATTGCTGCTGGGCGTGAGTCTCCACACCCAGTATTGTATGTGGTTAACCGGGGATCAAACCCAGACCCTTGTGCTTGCAGGACAGGTGCCAGAACCACTGAGCTAAATCCCTGGCCCTCCCTTAAACATTTTATAAAGCTTATCTAGTGGTGATGAATTCCCTCTGGGTTGTTTATCTGAGAAAGATGTGTATTTCTGAAGGAGACTGGCTGGGTGCAGCATTCTTGGTTGGTAGTTTTGTTTTCCAGCACTCTACAGTGTCTTGGCCTACAATGTTTCTGCTGAAAAATCTCATTATTCTAATGGCGATTTCCTTATATGTGATTTGATCTTTTCTTTTTGTTTTTAGAATTGTCTTTGACTTTTGATAGACTGACTATAATGTGATTTGGAGAATATCTCCCT